>JAGGCT020004045.1:61453-81453 GCA_017654935.2 Phymorhynchus buccinoides
TACACAGAGGAGGACAAGCAAGGAGGAGGAGGACTACACAGAGGAGGACAAGCAAGGAGGAGGAGGACTACACAGAGGAGGACAAGCAAGGAGGAGGACGACTACACAGAGGAGGACAAGCAAGGAGGACGACTACACAGAGGAGGACAAGCAAGGAGGAGGACGACTACACAGAGGAGGACAAGCAAGGAGGAGGAGGACTACACAGAGGAGGACAAGCAAGGAGGAGGAGGACTACACAGAGGAGGACAAGCAAGGAGGAGGAGGACTACACAGAGGAGGACAAGCAAGGAGGAGGAGGACTACACAGAGGAGGACAAGCAAGGAGGAGGAGGACTACACAGAGGAGGACAAGCAAGGAGGAGGACGACTACACAGAGGAGGACAAGCAAGGAGGAGGAGGACTACACAGAGGAGGACAAGCAAGGAGGAGGAGGACTACACAGAGGAGGACAAGCAAGGAGGAGGAGGACTACACAGAGGAGGACAAGCAAGGAGGAGGAGGACTACACAGAGGAGGACAAGCAAGGAGGAGGGACTACACAGAGGAGGACAAGCAAGGAGGAGGAGGACTACACAGAGGAGGACAAGCAGGAGGAGGAGGACTACACAGAGGAGGACAAGCAAGGAGGAGGAGGACTACACAGAGGAGGACAAGCAAGGAGGAGGAGGACTACACAGAGGAGGACAAGCAAGGAGGAGGACGACTACACAGAGGAGGACAAGCAAGGAGGAGGACGACTACACAGAGGAGGACAAGCAAGGAGGAGGAGGACTACACAGAGGAGGACAAGCAAGGAGGAGGACGACTACACAGAGGAGGACAAGCAAGGAGGAGGACTACACAGAGGAGGACAAGCAAGGAGGAGGAGGACTACACAGAGGAGGACAAGCAAGGAGGAGGAGGACTACACAGAGGAGGACAAGCAAGGAGGAGGAGGACTACACAGAGGAGGACAAGCAAGGAGGAGGACTACACACAGAGGAGGACAAGCAAGGAGGAGGAGGACTACACAGAGGAGGACAAGACTACACAAGACAAGCAAGGGGGAGGACGACTACACAGAGGAGGACAAGCAAGGAGGAGGACGACTACACAGAGGAGGACAAGCAAGGAGGAGGACGACTACACAGAGGAGGACAAGCAAGGAGGAGGACGACTACACAGAGGAGGACAAGCAAGGAGGAGGACGACTACACAGAGGAGGACAACAAGGAAGGACGACTACACAGAGGAGGGAGGAGGACGACTACACAGAGGAGGACAAGCAAGGAGGAGGACGACTACACAGAGGAGGACAAGCAAGGAGGAGGACGACTACACAGAGGAGGACAAGCAAGGAGGAGGAGGACTACACAGAGGAGGACAAGCAAGGAGGAGGAGGACTACACAGAGGAGGACAAGCAAGGAGGAGGACGACTACACAGAGGAGGACAAGCAAGGAGGAGGAGGACTACACAGAGGAGGACAAGCAAGGAGGAGGGACTACACAGAGGAGGACAAGCAAGGAGGAGGACGACTACACAGAGGAGGACAAGCAAGGAGGAGGAGGACTACACAGAGGAGGACAAGCAAGGAGGAGGACGACTACACAGAGGAGGACAAGCAAGGAGGAGGACTACACAGAGGAGGACAAGCAAGGAGGAGGAGGACTACACAGAGGAGGACAAGCAAGGAGGAGGAGGACTACACAGAGGAGGACAAGCAAGGAGGAGGAGGACTACACAGAGGAGGACAAGCAAGGAGGAGGAGGACTACACAGAGGAGGACAAGCAAGGAGGAGGAGGACTACACAGAGGAGGACAAGCAAGGAGGAGGAGGACTACACAGAGGAGGACAAGCAAGGAGGAGGAGGACTACACAGAGGAGGACAAGCAAGGAGGAGGACGACTACACAGAGGAGGACAAGCAAGGAGGAGGAGGACTACACAGAGGAGGACAAGCAAGGAGGAGGAGGACTACACAGAGGAGGACAAGCAGGAGGAGGAGGACTACACAGAGGAGGACAAGCAAGGAGAGGAGGACTACACAGAGGAGGACAAGCAAGGAGGAGGAGGACTACACAGAGGAGGACAAGCAAGGAGGAGGAGGACTACACAGAGGAGGACAAGCAAGGAGGAGGACGACTACACAGAGGAGGACAAGCAAGGAGGAGGACTACACAGAGGAGGACAAGCAAGGAGGAGGAGGACTACACAGAGGAGGACAAGCAAGGAGGAGGAGGACTACACAGAGGAGGACAAGCAAGAGGAGGGGACTACACAGAGGAGGACAAGCAAAGGAGGTGACTACACAGAGGAGGACGGGAGGACGACTACACAGAGGAGGACAAGCAAGGAGTGACTACACAGAGGAGGGGGACACATAGAGACGAAAGAGGAGGACAAGCAAGAGAGACGACTACACAGGAGGACAAGCAAGGAGGAGGACTACACAGAGGAGGACAAGCAAGGAGGAGGACGACACACAGAGGAGGACAACAAGGAGGAGGACGACTACACAGAGGAGGACAACATAGAGACTACACAGAGGAGGACACATAGAGACGACTACACAGAGGAGGACAAGCAACACATAGAGACGGGGACACATAGAGACGAAAGCAAGGAGGACACATAGAGAGGGGGACACATAGAGACGAAAGTGGTGACACATAGAGACGGGGACACATAGAGACGAAAGTGGTGACACATAGAGACGGGGACACATAGAGACGAAAGTGGTGACACATAGAGACGGGGACACATAGAGACGAAAGTGGTGACACTATAGAGACGGGGACACATAGAGACGGAGTGGAGGACACATAGAGACGGGGACACAGGAGACGACAGTGGAGGACACATAGAGACGGGGACACATAGAGACGAAAGTGGTGACACATAGAGACGGGGACACATAGAGACGAAAGTGGTGACACATAGAGACGGGGACACATAGAGACGAAAGTGGTGACACATAGAGACGGGGACACATAGAGACGAAAGTGGTGACACATAGAGAGAGAGACGAAAGTGGACACATAGAGACGAAAGTGGTGACACATAGAGACGGGGACACATAGAGACGAAAGTGGTGACACATAGAGACGGGGACACATAGAGACGAAAGTGGTGACACATAGAGACGGGGACACATAGAGACGAAAGTGGTGACACATAGAGACGGGGACACATAGAGACGAAAGTGGTGACACATAGACGGGGGGACACATAGAGACGAAAGTGGGTGACACATAGAGACGGGGACACATAGAGACGAAAGTGGTGACACATAGAGACGGGGACACATAGAGACGAAAGTGGTGACACATAGAGACGGGGACACATAGAGACGAAAGTGGTGACACATAGAGACGGGGACACATAGAGACGAAAGTGGTGACACATAGAGACGGGGACACATAGAGACGAAAGTGGTGACACATAGAGACGGGGACACATAGAGACGAAAGTGGTGACACATAGAGACGGGGACACATAGAGACGAAAGTGGTGACACATAGAGACGGGGACACATAGAGACGAAAGTGGTGACACATAGAGACGGGGACACATAGAGACGAAAGTGGTGACACATAGAGACGGGGACACATAGAGACGAAAGTGGGTGACACATAGAGACGGGGACACATAGAGACGAAAGTGGTGACACATAGAGACGGGGACACATAGAGACGAAAGTGGTGACACATAGAGACGGGGACACATAGAGACGAAAGTGGTGACACATAGAGACGGGGACACATAGAGACGAAAGTGGTGACACATAGAGACGGGGACACATAGAGACGAAAGTGGTGACACATAGAGACGGGGACACATAGAGACGAAAGTGGTGACACATAGAGACGGGGACACATAGAGACGAAAGTGGTGACACATAGAGACGGGGACACATAGAGACGAAAGTGGTGACACATAGAGACGGGGACACATAGAGACGAAAGTGGTGACACATAGAGACGGGGACACATAGAGACGAAAGTGGTGACACATAGAGACGGGGACACATAGAGACGAAAGTGGTGACACATAGAGACGGGGACACATAGAGACGAAAGTGGTGACACATAGAGACGGGGACACATAGAGACGAAAGTGGTGACACATAGAGACGGGGACACATAGAGACGAAAGTGGTGACACATAGAGACGGGGACACATAGAGACGAAAGTGGTGACACATAGAGACGGGGACACATAGAGACGAAAGTGGTGACACATAGAGACGGGGACACATAGAGACGAAAGTGGTGACACATAGAGACGGGGACACATAGAGACGAAAGAGGTGACACATAGAGACGGGGACACATAGAGACGAAAGTGGTGACACATAGAGACGGGGACACATAGAGACGAAAGTGGTGACACATAGAGACGGGGACACATAGAGACGAAAGTGGTGACACATAGAGACGGGGACACATAGAGACGAAAGTGGTGACACATAGAGACGGGGACACATAGAGACGAAAGTGGTGACACATAGAGACGGGGACACATAGAGACGAAAGTGGTGACACATAGAGACGGGGACACATAGAGACGAAAGTGGTGACACATAGAGACGGGGACACATAGAGACGAAAGTGGTGACACATAGAGACGGGGACACATAGAGACGAAAGTGGTGACACATAGAGACGGGGACACATAGAGACGAAAGTGGTGACACATAGAGACGGGGACACATAGAGACGAAAGTGGTGACACATAGAGACGGGGACACATAGAGACGAAAGTGGTGACACATAGAGACGGGGACACATAGAGACGAAAGTGGTGACACATAGAGACGGGGACACATAGAGACGAAAGTGGTGACACATAGAGACGGGGACACATAGAGACGAAAGTGGTGACACATAGAGACGGGGACACATAGAGACGAAAGTGGTGACACATAGAGACGGGGACACATAGAGACGAAAGTGGTGACACATAGAGACGGGGACACATAGAGACGAAAGTGGTGACACATAGAGACGGGGACACATAGAGACGAAAGTGGTGACACATAGAGACGGGGACACATAGAGACGAAAGTGGTGACACATAGAGACGGGGACACATAGAGACGAAAGTGGTGACACATAGAGACGGGGACACATAGAGACGAAAGTGGTGACACATAGAGACGGGGACACATAGAGACGAAAGTGGTGACACATAGAGACGGGGACACATAGAGACGAAAGTGGTGACACATAGAGACGGGGACACATAGAGACGAAAGTGGTGACACATAGAGACGGGGACACATAGAGACGAAAGTGGTGACACATAGAGACGGGGACACATAGAGACGAAAGTGGTGACACATAGAGACGGGGACACATAGAGACGAAAGTGGTGACACATAGAGACGGGGACACATAGAGACGAAAGTGGTGACACATAGAGACGGGGACACATAGAGACGAAAGTGGTGACACATAGAGACGGGGACACATAGAGACGAAAGTGGTGACACATAGAGACGGGGACACATAGAGACGAAAGTGGTGACACATAGAGACGGGGACACATAGAGACGAAAGTGGTGACACATAGAGACGGGGACACATAGAGACGAAAGTGGTGACACATAGAGACGGGGACACATAGAGACGAAAGTGGTGACACATAGAGACGGGGACACATAGAGACGAAAGTGGTGACACATAGAGACGGGGACACATAGAGACGAAAGTGGTGACACATAGAGACGGGGACACATAGAGACGAAAGTGGTGACACATAGAGACGGGGACACATAGAGACGAAAGTGGTGACACATAGAGACGGGGACACATAGAGACGAAAGTGGTGACACATAGAGACGGGTGACACATAGAGACGGGGACACATAGAGACGGGGAAAGACGGTGGTGACACATAGAGACGGGGACACATAGAGACGAAAGTGGTGACACATAGAGACGGGGACACATAGAGACGAAAGTGGTGACACATAGAGACGGGGACACATAGAGACGAAAGTGGTGACACATAGAGACGGGGACACATAGAGACGAAAGTGGTGACACATAGAGACGGGGACACATAGAGACGAAAGTGGTGACACATAGAGACGGGGACACATAGAGACGAAAGTGGTGACACATAGAGACGGGGACACATAGAGACGAAAGTGGTGACACATAGAGACGGGGACACATAGAGACGAAAGTGGTGACACATAGAGACGGGGACACATAGAGACGAAAGTGGTGACACATAGAGACGGGGACACATAGAGACGAAAGTGGTGACACATAGAGACGGGGACACATAGAGACGAAAGTGGTGACACATAGAGACGGGGACACATAGAGACGAAAGAGACGGGGTGACACATAGAGACGGGGACACATAGAGACGAAAGTGGTGACACATAGAGACGGGGACACATAGAGACGAAAGTGGTGACACATAGAGACGGGGGACACATAGAGACGAAAGTGGTGACACATAGAGACGGGGACACATAGAGACGAAAGTGGTGACACATAGAGACGGGGACACATAGAGACGAAAGTGGTGACACATAGAGACGGGGACACATAGAGACGAAAGTGGTGACACATAGAGACGGGGACACATAGAGACGACACATAGAGACGGGGACACATAGAGACGGGGACACATAGAGACGAAAGTGGTGACACATAGAGACGGGGACACATAGAGACGAAAGTGGTGACACATAGAGACGGGGACACATAGAGACGAAAGTGGTGACACATAGAGACGGGGACACATAGAGACGAAAGTGGTGACACATAGAGACGGGGACACATAGAGACGAAAGTGGTGACACATAGAGACGGGGACACATAGAGAACGACACAAGAGTGGTGACACATAGAGACATATGGGGACACATAGAGACGAAAGTGGGGACACATAGAGACACATAGAGACGAAAGTGGTGACACATAGAGACGGGGACACATAGAGACGAAAGTGGTGACACATAGAGACGGGGACACATAGAGACGAAAGTGGTGACACATAGAGACGGGGACACATAGAGACGAAAGTGGTGACACATAGAGACGGGGACACATAGAGACGAAAGTGGTGACACATAGAGACGGGGACACATAGAGACGAAAGTGGTGACACATAGAGACGGGGACACATAGAGACGAAAGTGGTGACACATAGAGACGGGGACACATAGAGACGAAAGTGGTGACACATAGAGACGGGGACACATAGAGACGAAAGTGGTGACACATAGAGACGGGGACACATAGAGACGAAAGTGGTGACACATAGAGACGGGGACACATAGAGACGAAAGTGGGGACACATAGAGACGGGGACACATAGAGACGAAAGTGGTGACACATAGAGACGGGGACACATAGAGACGAAAGTGGTGACACATAGAGACGGGGACACATAGAGACGACAAAAGTGGTGACACATAGAGACGGGGACACATAGAGACGAAAGTGGTGACACATAGAGACGGGGACACATAGAGACGAAAGTGGTGACACATAGAGACGGGGACACATAGAGACGAAAGTGGTGACACATAGAGACGGGGACACATAGAGACGAAAGTGGTGACACATAGAGACGGGGACACATAGAGACGAAAGTGGTGACACATAGAGACGGGGACACATAGAGACGAAAGTGGTGACACATAGAGACGGGGACACATAGAGACGAAAGTGGTGACACATAGAGACGGGGACACATAGAGACGAAAGTGGTGACACATAGAGACGGGGACACATAGAGACGAAAGTGGTGACACATAGAGACGGGGACACATAGAGACGAAAGTGGGTGACACATAGAGACGGGGACACATAGAGACGAAAGTGGTGACACATAGAGACGGGGACACATAGAGACGAAAGTGGTGACACATAGAGACGGGGACACATAGAGACGAAAGTGGTGACACATAGAGACGGGGACACATAGAGACGAAAGTGGTGACACATAGAGACGGGGACACATAGAGACGGGGACACATAGAGACGAAAGTGGTGACACATAGAGACGGGGACACATAGAGACGAAAGTGGTGACACATAGAGACGGGGACACATAGAGACGAAAGTGGTGACACATAGAGACGGGGACACATAGAGACGAAAGTGGTGACACATAGAGACGGGGACACATAGAGACGAAAGTGGTGACACATATAGAGACATAGAGGGTGACACATAGAGACGGGGACACATAGAGACGAAAGTGGTGACACATAGAGACGGGGACACATAGAGACGAAAGTGGTGACACATAGAGACGGGGACACATAGAGACGAAAGTGGTGACACATAGAGAGGGGGGACACATAGAGACGAAAGTGGTGACACATAGAGACGGGGACACATAGAGACGAAAGTGGTGACACATAGAGACGGGGACACATAGAGACGAAAGTGGTGACACATAGAGACGGGGACACATAGAGACGAAAGTGGTGACACATAGAGACGGGGACACATAGAGACGAAAGTGGTGACACATAGAGACGGGGACACATAGAGACGAAAGTGGTGACACATAGAGACGGGGACACATAGAGACGAAAGTGGTGACACATAGAGACGGGGACACATAGAGACGAAAGTGGTGACACATAGAGGGGACACATATAGAGACGGGGACACATAGAGACGGGGACACATAGAGACGGGGACACATAGAGACGAAAGTGGTGACACATAGAGACGGGGACACATAGAGACGAAAGTGGTGACACATAGAGACGGGGACACATAGAGACGACACATAGAGACGGGGACACATAGAGACGTGGGACACATAGAGACGGGGACACATAGAGACGAAAGTGGTGACACATAGAGACGGGGACACATAGAGACGAAAGTGGTGACACATAGAGACGGGGACACATAGAGACGAAAGTGGTGACACATAGAGACGGGGACACATAGAGACGAAAGTGGTGACACATAGAGACGGGGACACATAGAGACGAAAGTGGTGACACATAGAGACGGGGACACATAGAGACGAAAGTGGTGACACATAGAGACGGGGACACATAGAGACGAAAGTGGTGACACATAGAGACGGGGACACATAGAGACGAAAGTGGTGACACATAGAGACGGGGACACATAGAGACGAAAGTGGTGACACATAGAGACGGGGACACATAGAGACGAAAGTGGTGACACATAGAGACGGGGACACATAGAGACGAAAGTGGTGACACATAGAGACGGGGACACATAGAGACGAAAGTGGTGACACATAGAGACGGGGACACATAGAGACGAAAGTGGTGACACATAGAGACGGGGACACATAGAGACGAAAGTGGTGACACATAGAGACGGGGACACATAGAGACGAAAGTGGTGACACATAGAGACGGGGACACATAGAGACGAAAGTGGTGACACATAGAGACGGGGACACATAGAGACGAAAGTGGGACACATAGAGACGGGGACATAGAGACGAAAGTGGTGACACATAGAGACGGGGACACATAGAGACGAAAGTGGTGACACATAGAGACGGGGACACATAGAGACGAAAGTGGTGACACATAGAGACGGGGACACATAGAGACGAAAGTGGTGACACATAGAGACGGGGACACATAGAGACGAAAGTGGTGACACATAGAGACGGGGACACATAGAGACGAAAGTGGTGACACATAGAGACGGGGACACATAGAGACGAAAGGGACACATGGTGACACATAGAGACGGGGACACATAGAGACGAAAGTGGTGACACATAGAGACGGGGACACATAGAGACGAAAGTGGTGACACATAGAGACGGGGACACATAGAGACGAAAGTGGTGACACATAGAGACGGGGACACATAGAGACGACAAAGTGGTGACACATAGAGACGGGGACACATAGAGACGAAAGTGGTGACACATAGAGACGGGGACACATAGAGACGAAAGTGGTGACACATAGAGACGGGGACACATAGAGACGAAAGTGGTGACACATAGAGACGGGGACACATAGAGACGAAAGTGGTGACACATAGAGACGGGGACACATAGAGACGAAAGTGGTGTGACACATAGAGACGGGGACACATAGAGACGAAAGTGGTGACACATAGAGACGGGGACACATAGAGACGAAAAGTGGTGACACATAGAGACGGGGACACATAGAGACGAAAGTGGTGACACATAGAGACGGGGACACATAGAGACGAAAGTGGTGACACATAGAGACGGGGACACATAGAGACGAAAGTGGTGACACATAGAGACGGGGACACATAGAGACGAAAGTGGTGACACATAGAGACGGGGACACATAGAGACGAAAGTGGTGACACATAGAGACGGGGACACATAGAGACGAAAGTGGTGACACATAGAGACGGGGACACATAGAGACGAAAGTGGTGACACATAGAGACGGGGACACATAGAGACGAGTGACACATAGAGACGGGGGGGGAGTGGTGACACATAGAGACGGGGACACATAGAGACGAAAGTGGTGACACATAGAGACGGGGACACATAGAGACGAAAGTGGTGACACATAGAGACGGGGACACATAGAGACGAAAGTGGTGACACATAGAGACGGGGACACATAGAGACACATGGTGACACATAGAGACGGGACACATAGAGACGAAAGTGGTGACACATAGAGACGGGGACACATAGAGACGAAAGTGGTGACACATAGAGACGGGGACACATAGAGACGAAAGTGGTGACACATAGAGACGGGGACACATAGAGACGAAAGTGGTGACACATAGAGACGGGGACACATAGAGACGAAAGTGGTGACACATAGAGACGGGGACACATAGAGACGAAAGTGGTGACACATAGAGACGGGGACACATAGAGACGAAAGTGGTGACACATAGAGACGGGGACACATAGAGACGAAAGTGGTGACACATAGAGACGGGGACACATAGAGACGAAAGTGGTGACACATAGAGACGGGGACACATAGAGACGAAAGTGGTGACACATAGAGACGGGGACACATAGAGACGAAAGTGGTGACACATAGAGACGGGGACACATAGAGACGAAAGTGGTGACACATAGAGACGGGGACACATAGAGACGAAAGTGGTGACACATAGAGACGGGGACACATAGAGACGAAAGTGGTGACACATAGAGACGGGGACACATAGAGACGAAAGTGGTGACACATAGAGACGGGGACACATAGAGACGGGGACACATAGAGACGAAAGTGGTGACACATAGAGACGGGGACACATAGAGACGAAAGTGGTGACACATAGAGACGGGGACACATAGAGACGAAAGTGGTGACACATAGAGACGGGGACACATAGAGACGAAAGTGGTGACACATAGAGACGGGGACACATAGAGACGAAAGTGGTGACACATAGAGACGGGGACACATAGAGACGAAAGTGGTGACACATAGAGACGGGGACACATAGAGACGAAAGTGGTGACACATAGAGACGGGGACACATAGAGACGAAAGTGGTGACACATAGAGACGGGGGACACATAGAGACGAAAGTGGTGACACATAGAGACGGGGACACATAGAGAAAGTGGTGACACATAGAGACGGGGACACATAGAGACGGGGACACATAGAGACGAAAGTGGTGACACATAGAGACGGGGACACATAGAGACGAAAGTGGTGACACATAGAGACGGGGACACATAGAGACGAAAGTGGTGACACATAGAGACGGGGACACATAGAGACGAAAGTGGTGACACATAGAGACGGGGACACATAGAGACGAAAGTGGGGACACATAGAGACGGGGACACATAGAGACGAAAGTGGTGACACATAGAGACGGGGACACATAGAGACGAAAGTGGTGACACATAGAGACGGGGACACATAGAGACGAAAGTGGTGACACATAGAGACGGGGACACATAGAGACGAAAGTGGTGACACATAGAGACGGGGACACATAGAGACGAAAGTGGTGACACATAGAGACGGGGACACATAGAGACGAAAGTGGTGACACATAGAGACGGGGACACATAGAGACGAAAGTGGTGACACATAGAGACGGGGACACATAGAGACGAAAGTGGTGACACATAGAGACGGGGACACATAGAGACGAAAGTGGTGACACATAGAGACGGGGACACATAGAGACGAAAGTGGTGACACATAGAGACGGGGACACATAGAGACGAAAGTGGTGACACATAGAGACGGGGACACATAGAGACGAAAGTGGTGACACATAGAGACGGGGACACATAGAGACGAAAGTGGTGACACATAGAGACGGGGACACATAGAGACGAAAGTGGTGACACATAGAGACGGGGACACATAGAGACGAAAGTGGTGACACATAGAGACGGGGACACATAGAGACGAAAGTGGTGACACATAGAGACGGGGACACATAGAGACGAAAGTGGGACACATAGAGAAGGGGACACATAGAGACGGGGACACATAGAGACGGGGGACACATAGAGACGGGGACACATAGAGACGAAAGTGGTGACACATAGAGACGGGGACACATAGAGACGAAAGTGGTGACACATAGAGACGGGGACACATAGAGACGAAAGTGGTGACACATAGAGACGGGGACACATAGAGACGAAAGTGGTGACACATAGAGACGGGGACACATAGGGACACACACATAGAGACGACACAAGAGTGTGTGACACATAGAGACGGGGACACATAGAGACGAAAGTGGTGACACATAGAGACGGGGACACATAGAGACGAAAGTGGTGACACATAGAGACACATAGAGACGAAAGTGGTGACACATAGAGACGGGGACACATAGAGACGAAAGTGGTGACACATAGAGACGGGGACACATAGAGACGAAAGTGGTGACACATAGAGACGGGGACACATAGAGACGAAAGTGGTGACACATAGAGACGGGGACACATAGAGACGAAAGTGGTGACACATAGAGACGGGGACACATAGAGACGAAAGTGGTGACACATAGAGACGGGGACACATAGAGACGAAAGTGGTGACACATAGAGACGGGGACACATAGAGACGAAAGTGGTGACACATAGAGACGGGACACATAGAGACGAAAGTGGTGACACATAGAGACGGGGACACATAGAGACGAAAGTGGTGACACATAGAGACGGGGACACATAGAGACGAAAGTGGTGACACATAGAGACGGGGACACATAGAGACGAAAGTGGTGACACATAGAGACGGGGACACATAGAGACGGGGACACATAGAGACGGTGACACATAGAGACGGGGACACATAGAGACGAAAGTGGTGACACATAGAGACGGGGACACATAGAGACGAAAGTGGTGACACATAGAGACGGGGACACATAGAGACGAAAGTGGTGACACATATAGAGACGGGGACACATAGAGACGGGGAAAGTAGGTGACACATAGAGACGGGGACACATAGAGACGAAAGTGGTGACACATAGAGACGGGGACACATAGAGACGAAAGTGGTGACACATAGAGACGGGGACACATAGAGACGAAAGTGGTGACACATAGAGACGGGGACACATAGAGACGAAAGTGGTGACACATAGAGACGGGGACACATAGAGACGAAAGTGGGGTGACACATAGAGACGGGGACACATAGAGACGAAAGTGGTGACACATAGAGACGGGGACACATAGAGACGAAAGTGGTGACACATAGAGACGGGGACACATAGAGACGAAAGTGGTGACACATAGAGACGGGGACACATAGAGACGAAAGTGGTGACACATAGAGACGGGGACACATAGAGACGAAAGTGGTGACACATAGAGACGGGGACACATAGAGACGAAAGTGGTGACACATAGAGACGGGGACACATAGAGACGAAAGTGGTGACACATAGAGACGGGGACACATAGAGACGAAAGTGGTGACACATAGAGACGGGGACACATAGAGACGAAAGTGGTGACACATAGAGACGGGGACACATAGAGACGAAAGTGGTGACACATAGAGACGGGGACACATAGAGACGAAAGTGGTGACACATAGAGACGGGGACACATAGAGACGAAAGTGGTGACACATAGAGACGGGGACACATAGAGACGAAAGTGGTGACACATAGAGACGGGGACACATAGAGACGAAAGTGGTGACACATAGAGACGGGGACACATAGAGACGAAAGTGGTGACACATAGAGACGGGGACACATAGAGACGAAAGTGGTGACACATAGAGACGGGGACACATAGAGACGAAAGTGGTGACACATAGAGACGGGGACACATAGAGACGAAAGTGGTGACACATAGAGACGGGGACACATAGAGACGAAAGTGGTGACACATAGAGACGGGGACACATAGAGACGAAAGTGGGGACACATAGAGAGACACATAGAGACGAAAGTGGTGACACATAGAGACGGGGACACATAGAGACGAAAGTGGTGACACATAGAGACGGGGACACATAGAGACGAAAGTGGTGACACATAGAGACGGGGACACACATAGAGACGAAAGTGGGGACACATAGAGACGGGGACACATAGAGACGAAAGTGGTGACACATAGAGACGGGGACACATAGAGACGAAAGTGGTGACACATAGAGACGGGGACACATAGAGACGAAAGTGGTGACACATAGAGACGGGGACACATAGAGACGAAAGTGGTGACACATAGAGACGGGGACACATAGAGACGAAAGTGGTGACACATAGAGACGGGGACACATAGAGACGAAAGTGGTGACACATAGAGACGGGGACACATAGAGACGAAAGTGGTGACACATAGAGACGGGGACACATAGAGACGAAAGTGGTGACACATAGAGACGGGGACACATAGAGACGAAAGTGGTGACACATAGAGACGGGGACACATAGAGACGAAAGTGGTGACACATAGAGACGGGGACACATAGAGACGAAAGTGGTGACACATAGAGACGGGGACACATAGAGACGAAAGTGGTGACACATAGAGACGGGGACACATAGAGACGAAAGTGGTGACACATAGAGACGGGGACACATAGAGACGAAAGTGGTGACACATAGAGACGGGGACACATAGAGACGAAAGTGGTGACACATAGAGACGGGGACACATAGAGACGAAAGTGGTGACACATAGAGACGGGGACACATAGAGACGAAAGTGGTGACACATAGAGACGGGGACACATAGAGACGAAAGTGGTGACACATAGAGACGGGGACACATAGAGACGAAAGTGGTGACACATAGAGACGGGGACACATAGAGACGAAAGTGGTGACACATAGAGACGGGGACACATAGAGACGAAAGTGGTGACACATAGAGACGGGGACACATAGAGACGAAAGTGGTGACACATAGAGACGGGGACACATAGAGACGAAAGTGGTGACACATAGAGACGGGGACACATAGAGACGAAAGTGGTGACACATAGAGACGGGGACACACATAGAGACGAAAGTGGTGACACATAGAGACGGGGACACATAGAGACGTGACAAAGTGGTGACACATAGAGACGGGGACACATAGAGACGAAAGTGGTGACACATAGAGACGGGGACACATAGAGACGAAAGTGGTGACACATAGAGACGGGGACACATAGAGACGAAAGTGGTGACACATAGAGACGGGGACACATAGAGACGAAAGTGGTGACACATAGAGACGGGGACACATAGAGACGAAAGTGGGGACACATAGAGACGGGGACACATAGAGACGAAAGTGGTGACACATAGAGACGGGGACACATAGAGACGAAAGTGGTGACACATAGAGACGGGGACACATAGAGACGAAAGTGGTGACACATAGAGACGGGGACACATAGAGACGAAAGTGGTGACACATAGAGACGGGGACACATAGAGACGAAAGTGGTGACACATAGAGACGGGGACACATAGAGACGAAAGTGGTGACACATAGAGACGGGGACACATAGAGACGAAAGTGGTGACACATAGAGACGGGGACACATAGAGACGAAAGTGGTGACACATAGAGACGGGGACACATAGAGACGGGGACACATAGAGACGAAAGTGGTGACACATAGAGACGGGGACACATAGAGACGAAAGTGGTGACACATAGAGACGGGGACACATAGAGACGAAAGTGGTGACACATAGAGACGGGGACACATAGAGACGAAAGTGGTGACACATAGAGACTACCTTTTATTTGATTAATTGTATCGCACTACCCACGGTTACAGCGTTTATCAACGCTCAGGCCATGATAAGGGGAACATGATATAGCAACTCGTAACATTGTATGTTTCTTAACAATCAAGAACCTTTTCTTTTTTCGTACTTTTAATGTGATATGTTTTGGTCACACAAGGGGGCGGGTTTGGGGCAATGATTAGGGGCAGGTTAAAGTCGGTCTAAGCGCGCGTTTATGCAACCTCTAAGTGTCAAAATCATTGCCTGGTGGCTGAAATAATGAAATTGCCATCTTTTGCCTTTTCTTAAACATTGCCTGACTTAATCCTTTACTTAGAATACTCATTCTTGTTGATTTCGTTTTTAAAAAAAAAATTCTCCATATAGTTCCCACGTGGTTTTAAAAAAAACCAAATATATTCCGAACCAATCATATGCTTGCTTTGCTCACTTTTGTTGGCACTTCCTTTTCCCTCCACCAATCAGATGTTTCGTCTCAAACTGTTGGTTACTGTTGTGGTGTGGGCTACGGCTCTGTCAGCCTCGCTGCTAGACTTAGACCGAGAATGGGCCATCTTCAAGAGAACCTACAACAAACACTATACGGAGACAGAGGAGCAAGTCAGGTGGGTATACTTTATTTGCTATCTGATTTGTTCTGTATGTCCTGTCTGTAAGATCCATTATGATACATTTTCAATGCTTTAAATTTCAGGAATAACCTAAAAGACACTTGTACTCATACTAACGTCAGGAGTAAAATCGTCAGCAGAAATTATGCGTGCTCGTGCTCATGATGCGAAGAGTGAATACATGCATGCACACCCTTTGAAAAGATAACAAAAAATGTTTTAAGTGTATCAGCCATGGGAATTCTAAAAATACAAAACGAAAGTTCAGGCATTGCTAACGTACTTGTTTTGCTGTTCAGAGGAATAGTCTTGTTCTGGGTTATTGTTTAATATTTCCAATACTAGGGGAAGACGGGGTAAAAAGCGCATGGGCGGGTAAGAAGCCCACCCCAATTATCTCATGAAATGAAGCAAATTTCAGTCTCATTTTGCCCATGAGACGAGCGTTAATGTCTAGCATTCGTCTCATGGGCAAATTTGACTGAAATTTTCTTTATTTCATGAGATAATTGGGGTGGGCTTCTTACCCGCCCATGCGCTTTTTACCCCGTCTTCCCCTACTATGTTCGATGCTGTTGGTAGCGTCAGACTATGACACCAGTGAAGATGACATAGCTCACTGTTTTCTCCAGTTCTCAGTGGCTGACCAGAGCTGCACCTTTAGCTTCACTCCATCCAGGTCTGGCATCATAGAGCATGGGGGGGGGGGGGGGGGGGGGGGGCAGTGCAGTGCCGTGATATGTGTTCTGGGGTCTGTGGTCCTGTGAAGGAGACTGGGACTGGTAATGGTTGCGAATGATGGTTTTAGCTTCTCTGTAGGCCACGCGATGGCTGAACTGCCCCCACTTTGCTGCCTGCTTGGTTTCCTATGCAATACTCAACTATCTCCAATGCTTCGCTTGACATTCGTATTGTTCTTATCGTGAGATGTGTTCTGGGGTCTGTAGTCCTGTGAGGGAGACTGGGACTGGTAATGGTTGCGTATGATGGTTTTAGCTTCTCTGTAGGCCACTGTCTTTCGTGTTGTTCTTATCGCGTGGTTCAGGCGTGTGATCTGGGAGAGCAACCTGCAGAAGATCGAGCAGCACAACCTGGAGGCGGACCGTGGTCTGCACAGCTACCACCTGGGAATGAACCACCTGGCTGACCTGGTCAGTCATCTCCAGTCATCTGTCCACCACTCTGTCTGTCTGTCTGTCCTTTGATTTGTCCGTCTGTCTGTCTGTCTGTCTGCCTGACCGATTCTTTTTTTTCGTTCATCGGTCCGTCAATCCACCCACACCCCCGTGGGGATACCGGGGATCTTTTGTACAAATAGTTCCCCCACCTTCTGGAAGTTCTGTGCTTGTAACGTCCTCTAAATTCTGTCACTCTCTTTGACTCTGCTTTTTCCCTTTGCTTACTACAATCTGTTATCTTTCTGTCTTAACTGGTCCATTCTCCTGCCTTTTTTGCTATAAATTCTTGCCAAAGATTTCTTCAGCCGAAGTCGGACATGCTGGGCCTAACTATTTCTTAGTAAGGCTCATAACGGCAGCATGACGCATCTACGCTCATATGACAGGAAACTGTCTGAGCGAACAACGAAGAAGAATCCACCCACTAACCCGCACATACAATTACATTATTTCCAACATTATACAAACAGTGGACATTTGTCTTTGACGGAGGTTTGCAACAACGGGTTTGGTCAAAACCCAATTAGGAAAGGAAACTAGCTTGTTGCTTCAGTTTTGTTGCTTTGTATGTTTGTTATGTAAAGACAATAACACGTTTAAGCCAGGAAAGGAAACTGTACACATGCATAATATACTCGTACATACATGATGAAACGATGTCACGGAAGGGTTTGATGTTTCGCATCGCATTTTTAATAATTACTAGTCAAATTGACACATCGATTTGTCTTTATTACATTCATGGAACATAATTTTTCGTTCTACTCTGAAAGTCATTAGATTGTTTTAATAGTAGTTTCTAGAACTATTAGACTAGTATTTCCTAGAACTATTAAGCACATAGGCCGGGTTCACATTATACGCGTAAGTTCCGTATAAAAAACCATAAATAAGTGGAAGAAAGAAGAATAAAAGTTTACGCGTATAGGGGAAATTCGGACACGTGCGCAAATCTTTTCCCTTCTTTGTTTCACTTATTTATGGATTGCGCACGGGTTTCCGCATGGAATATCCGCTTATACGTGTACACGGCCATACTGAACAAATGTTACGAAATTAGACACTATACTTCAGACGAACATGATAAACATTAGAGAAACATTAGCCTACAAACATTAACTCATACTAAGAATCGGTTGTTTTTTGGTTTGTTATTTTTTCCAGACCAGCAAAGAGTTCAGCGCCATGTTGAACGGATTCAATATGTCGGCTCCCAACATGGGAATTTGCGGCGTGTATCTGCCTCCAAACAACGTGGGGGAATCCCCTTCTCGCGTGGACTGGCGAGATAAGGGCTATGTTACGCCTGTGAAAGATCAGGTAAAGTAGCGAAGTACAATGGTTTTCAACAATACGTAACGAATAACAGTAGAGCATCACCTTCATTTTTAGTTCCCAAGCGAAGCTTCGGGAAGTATTGTTTTTGTTTCATCATCCGTCCGTCCGTCCGTCCGTCCGTCCGTCCGTCCGTCCGTCCGTCCGTCCGTCCGTCCGTCCGTGCGTGCGTGCGTCCGTCCAGCCGCGTCTTCACGAAAACCTTTCAATCTATTTCAATCACTTTTAGTGTACAAGTTGTAGAGGATATTACCTATCGATTGATTGCTTTAGTTTTATTTTAAGGTCAAGGTCATGCTGATTAGGGAGTTCAAACTCCAAGACACTTAATCGCTAATCTCTCGTGAACGTTTGCACGCATTTCAATGCGGTTTTTTTTTATCATAACGTTTTTTGATAAAAAGGCTATAATATCATAATCATGAATTTGTCTGTGCGCTCGTGCGAACCCCAAAGCTGTATCTCAAGAACTGTTGCATGGAATCGCTTCAAATTTACTGCGGTGGTGCATCACAAAGAAGTACGCAGAAGGTCCCATACAAAAATAATAACCATGCTGACCTTGACCTTGAAGTTTGACCTTGAAAACGTACATTTCTTCTTGTGGCCGTATCTTTCACATCGTTGGACTTAAAATGTTCATATGTGGTGTGCAGATGCATTGGCTTAAGGTAATTCCGAATATT
>JAGGCT020004045.1:86453-88498 GCA_017654935.2 Phymorhynchus buccinoides
TACCCGCACATGGGCTTTTCTTTTATCCACGTCTTTTACCCTGTTCGAAAATAATTAGGGGAGTAATTTCATGGTGTGTGTGGAAGTGATCTTGCCTAATTCAATCGGGTCAAACAGGAAGGAGTTACTCTACCTTCAGGTAGATCCCCAGCTCTCGGCTCGCGTGTTTGAGTAGACTTTACATCACTTAGAAACACCGTGCGTCATTTTAATTAAAACATTAAACTGATGTTATTTATATTTTTACGTCACATTTTGCAAGTTCTCTCAGTTTGTGGATACTGGACGCCCCTCATTTTTCAAAAAAAAAAGAGTTTGGAAGTCGCTGATTCACATCCTGCAGTTTCAAGCTTCGACGCCATTGTTGCATTGTTGCTATGGCATTTGACCGAGTAATGGAGGTAAACAATTATAATTTTTACGAAGTGCTCTCCCCTAGTATTTTTCCGAAAATCGTCTATTATTCTCCGCAAGTTTGTTTTGTCTCTGTGTCTGATGTTCGTCCGCAGGGATGAAGACCATCCGTCAACAGTTCCAATGTCAAAGGGTTCAAGGGGTGGGGTGGGTACGAAGCTGACTAATGAGTCCGATGCGGGGCCTTGGAGGTTTTGTGTGTGACAGTGGGGACAGGGAAGAGATTGGGACAGGAAAGAGATTGTCTATGTGTTTGTAGAGTGGCACAGAGGCAACGTGCACGATAAACCCGAGTTCGAACCTGGGCACAGGGGGATTTTTCCTCTCACTCTGCACTAGTCCTTATGGTGGTCTGAACGTGGAGTCTTTCGGATGAGACGATAAACCGAGGTCCCGTGTGCCCATGCACTTAGCACACGTTAAACCCAGTGGCAACGAAAAAGTTGTCATTTGGTCAAAATTTACCCCCCCCCTTCGCTCCTCCTCAGTCACACAAATATCGCATGCAAATAAAATTGGGTGGTGCACCTCTGGCTGCGACGCTCTCTCCAGATGGGAGCAACCCGAATTTCACAGAGACGCCTCTGTGACTATAATGTACCTAACCTAACCTAATCCATGGGTTTCTTTTTCAGCTGGGGCACGGATTGGGGACAGGCGGGCTACATCAAAATGGCCCGGAACAGAGACAACAACTGTGGCATCGCCACCGATGCCAGCTACCCCCTCGTCTAAACATACCCACCGGGACATTTTTCAAATTATTTTTCGTCTCCACCTCTTATTCGAGATGAATTCTACTGTTGATCGATTTTTTTAATATATATATTTGATATATTTATATAGATATGAAAAATTCTCTCTCTATATATATATAATTATATATAAAATATATATACAAATATATATAAATACGGCAAAAGATAATAGCCGCACAGCCAGGCTTCCCACTCCACACATATTATACATTTCTTCCTTCTGTTAGTTTATGTGTATGTGCGATAACTTGTTAACCGTTGCATTGAATCGCTTTAAATGTTGCATGGTTGGTGTGTCATTTAAAGTTGATCAGTCCTTGTGGACAAATATTACGAACTTGATGGAATTGATTTTGAAATTCGATCTTGAATTTGGACAGTTTTTGTGTGTGTATTTTGTTTTGGGTTTTAATTTTGACTTTGTTTTAATTTTTGTGTGTGAATGCTTGTTTATAATTAACAACAACTAATGCGTTTACAACAAACAACAATATCTAGTAACACAGGGCCTACAAATCATAACAATTTGGCCACCTCAGATTGTGTGCGAAATTGTTATGATTTGTAGGCTCGAACTGGAGTCCAAACACTCGACAGCATACACTATTTGCTATATTACACTATTTGCTATATACTATTTGTACTGTTAATAAATAGAGAAGAGTGTCAGTAGGTCTTGTGACGGTGATTGGGCAGGTCATTTCTTACCTGATAAACTTTGAACGTATAGCTCTTTATCGCTCTAATTTGTTTTCCAAACGTATCTTCTTTTACACCCTTCAAACCCCCCCCCCCCCCCCCCAGCCCACCCTTTTCTCCATCCGCTCAAGTCATCTGACATAGGCCTAGGCCTATTATTTGGTTGTTTATTTT
>JAGGCT020004045.1:88998-109306 GCA_017654935.2 Phymorhynchus buccinoides
TCACACTTTCGTCTCTATGTGTCCCCGTCTCTATGTGTCACCACTTTCGTCTCTATGTGTCCCGTCTCTATGTGTCACCACTTTCGTCTCTATGTGTCCCCGTCTCTATGTGTCACCACTTTCGTCTCTATGTGTCCCCGTCTCTATGTGTCACCACTTTCGTCTCTATGTGTCCCCGTCTCTATGTGTCACCACTTTCGTCTCTATGTGTCCCCGTCTCTATGTGTCACCACTTTCGTCTCTATGTGTCCCCGTCTCTATGTGTCACCACTTTCGTCTCTATGTGTCCCCGTCTCTATGTGTCACCACTTTCGTCTCTATGTGTCCCCGTCTCTATGTGTCACCACTATTGTGTCCCCGTCTCTATGTGTCACCACTTTCGTCTCTATGTGTCCCCGTCTCTATGTGTCACCACTTTCGTCTCTATGTGTCCCCGTCTCTATGTGTCACCACTTTCGTCTCTATGTGTCCCCGTCTCTATGTGTCACCACTTTCGTCTCTATGTGTCCCCGTCTCTATGTGTCACCACTTTCGTCTCTATGTGTCCCCGTCTCTATGTGTCACCACTTTCGTCTCTATGTGTCCCGTCTCTATGTGTCACCACTTTCGTCTCTATGTGTCCCCGTCTCTATGTGTCCCCACTTTCGTCTCTATGTGTCCCCGTCTCTATGTGTCACCACTTTCGTCTCTATGTGTCCCCGTCTCTATGTGTCACCACTTTCGTCTCTATGTGTCCCCGTCTCTATGTGTCACCACTTTCGTCTCTATGTGTCCCCGTCTCTATATGTGTCACCACTTGTCGTCTCTATGTGTCCCCGTCTCTATGTGTCACCACTTTCGTCTCTATGTGTCCCCGTCTCTATGTGTCACCACTTTCGTCTCTATGTGTCCCCGTCTCTATGTGTCACCACTTTCGTCTCTATGTGTCCCCGTCTCTATATGTGTCACCACTTTCGTCTCTATGTGTCCCCGTCTCTATGTGTCACCACTTTCGTCTCTATGTGTCCCCGTCTCTATGTGTCACCACTTTCTCTCTATGTGTCACCCGTCTTTCCCACGTCTCTATGTGTCCCCGTCTCTATGTGTCACCACTTTCTCTATATGTGTCCCCGTCTCTATGTGTCACCCCGTCTCTATGTGTCACCACTTTCGTCTCTATGTGTCCCCGTCTCTATGTGTCACCACTTTTCGTCTCTATGTGTCCCCGTCTCTATGTGTCACCACTTTCGTCTCTATGTGTCCCCGTCTCTATGTGTCACCGTCTTTCGTCTCTATGTGTCCCCGTCTCTATGTGTCACCACTTTCGTCTCTATGTGTCCCCGTCTCTATGTGTCACCACTATGTTTCGTCTCTATGTGTCCCCGTCTCTATGTGTCACCACTTTCGTCTCTATGTGTCCCCGTCTCTATGTGTCACCCTTTCGTCTCTATGTGTCCCCGTCTCTATGTGTCACCACTTTCGTCTCTATGTGTCCCCGTCTCTATGTGTCACCACTTTCGTCTCTATGTGTCCCCGTCTCTATGTGTCACCACTTTCGTCTCTATGTGTCCCCGTCTCTATGTGTCACCACTTTCGTCTCTATGTGTCCCCGTCTCTATGTGTCACCACTTTCGTCTCTATGTGTCCCCGTCTCTATGTGTCACCACTTTCGTCTCTATGTGTCCCCGTCTCTATGTGTCACCACTTTCGTCTCTATGTGTCCCCGTCTCTATGTGTCACCACTTTCGTCTCTATGTGTCCCCGTCTCTATGTGTCACCACTTTCGTCTCTATGTGTCCCCGTCTCTATGTGTCACCACTTTCGTCTCTATGTGTCCCCGTCTCTATGTGTCACCACTTTCGTCTCTATGTGTCCCCGTCTCTATGTGTCACCACTTTCGTCTCTATGTGTCCCCGTCTCTATGTGTCACCACTTTCGTCTCTATGTGTCCCCGTCTCTATGTGTCACCACTTTCGTCTCTATGTGTCCCCGTCTCTATGTGTCACCACTTTCGTCTCTATGTGTCCCCGTCTCTATGTGTCACCACTTTCGTCTCTATGTGTCCCCGTCTCTATGTGTCACCACTTTCGTCTCTATGTGTCCCCGTCTCTATGTGTCACCACTTTCGTCTCTATGTGTCCCCGTCTCTATGTGTCACCACTTTCGTCTCTATGTGTCCCCGTCTCTATGTGTCCCACCTCTATGTGTCCCCGTCTCTATGTGTCACCACTCTCTATGTGTCCCCGTCTCTATGTGTCACCACTTTCGTCTCTATGTGTCCCCGTCTCTATGTGTCACCACTTTCGTCTCTATGTGTCCCCGTCTCTATGTGTCACCACTTTCGTCTCTATGTGTCCCCGTCTCTATGTGTCACCACTTTCGTCTCTATGTGTCCCCGTCTCTATGTGTCACCACTTTCGTCTCTATGTGTCCCCGTCTCTATGTGTCACCACTTTCGTCTCTATGTGTCCCCGTCTCTATGTGTCACCACTTTCGTCTCTATGTGTCCCCGTCTCTATATGTGTCACCACTTTCGTCTCTATGTGTCACCACGTCTCTATGTCCCCGTCTCACCACTTTCGTCTCTATGTGTCCCCGTCTCTATGTGTCACCACTTTCGTCTCTATGTGTCCCCGTCTCTATGTGTCACCACTTTCGTCTCTATGTGTCCCCGTCTCTATGTGTCACCACTTTCGTCTCTATGTGTCCCCGTCTCTATGTGTCACCACTTTCGTCTCTATGTGTCCCCGTCTCTATGTGTCACCACTTTCGTCTCTATGTGTCCCCGTCTCTATGTGTCACCACTTTCGTCTCTATGTGTCCCCGTCTCTATGTGTCACCACTTTCGTCTCTATGTGTCCCCGTCTCTATGTGTCCCCGTCTCTATGTGTCCCCGTCTCCATGTGTCACCACTCTCTCTATGTGTCCCCGTCTCTATGTGTCACCACTTTCGTCTCTATGTGTCCCCGTCTCTATGTGTCACCACTTTCGTCTCTATGTGTCCCCGTCTCTATGTGTCACCACTTTCGTCTCTATGTGTCCCCGTCTCTATGTGTCACCACTTTCGTCTCTATGTGTCCCCGTCTCTATGTGTCACCACTTTCGTCTCTATGTGTCCCCGTCTCTATGTGTCACCACTTTCGTCTCTATGTGTCCCCGTCTCTATGTGTCACCACTCTCGTCTCTATGTGTCCCCGTCTCTATGTGTCACCACTTTCGTCTCTATGTGTCCCCGTCTCTATGTGTCACCACTTTCGTCTCTATGTGTCCCCGTCTCTATGTGTCACCACTTTCGTCTCTATGTGTCCCCGTCTCTATGTGTCACCACTTTCGTCTCTATGTGTCCCCGTCTCTATGTGTCACCACTTTCGTCTCTATGTGTCCCCGTCTCTATGTGTCACCACTTTCGTCTCTATGTGTCCCCGTCTCTATGTGTCACCACTTATCGTCTCTATGTGTCCCCGTCTCTATGTGTCACCACTTTCGTCTCTATGTGTCCCCGTCTCTATGTGTCACCACTTTCGTCTCTATGTGTCCCCGTCTCTATGTGTCACCACTTTCGTCTCTATGTGTCCCCGTCTCTATGTGTCACCACTTTCTCTCTATGTGTCCCCGTCTCTATGTGTCCCACTTTCGTCTCTATGTGTCCCCGTCCTCTATGTGTCACCCATTTTCGTCTCTATGTGTCCCCGTCTCTATGTGTCCCCACTTTCGTCTCTATGTCCCCGTCTCTATGTGTCACCACTTTCGTCTCTATGTGTCCCCGTCTCTATGTGTCACCACTTTAGTCTCTATGTGTCCCCGTCTCTATGTGTCACCACTTTCGTCTCTCCCCCGTCATAGAGACGGGGACACATTCGTCTATGTGTCCCCGTCTCTATGTGTCACACTTTCGTCACTATGAGACGGTCTCATAGAGACGTCAAGTGAGGTGACACATAGAGACGGGGACACATAGAGACGAAAGTCTCTATAGTGTCGGGGACACATAGAGACGAAAGTGGTGGGACACATAGAGACGGGGTCATAGAGACGAAAGTGGTGACACATAGAGACGGGGACACATAGACATAGTTACGGGGACATTAGGTGGGACACAGTGGTGGACACATAGAGACGAAAGGGACACATAGAGACGGGGACACATAGAGACGAAAGTGGTGACACATAGAGACGGGGACACATAGAGACGAAAAGTGGTGACACATAGAGACGGGGGACACATAGAGACGAAAGTGGTGACACATAGAGACGGGGACACATAGAGACGAAAGTTGGTGACACATAGAGACGGGGACACATAGAGACGAAAGTGGTGACACATAGAAACGGGGACATAGAGACGAAAGTGGACACATAGAGACGGGGACACATATAGACGAAACTGGGACACATAGAGACGGGGACACAGTGAGACGAAATTGGGGACACATAGAGACGGGTGACACATAGAGACGAAAGTGGGTGACACATAGAGACGGGGGGACACATAGAGACACAACTGGTGACACATAGAGACAAGGGACACATAGAGACGAAAGTTCGTGACATAGAAACGGGGACACATAGAGACGGGGACACATAGAGACGGGGAACACATAGAGACGAAAGTGGTGACACATAGAGACGGGGACACATAGAGACGAAAGTGGTGACACATAGAGACGGGGACACATAGAGACGAAAGTGGTGACACATAGAGACGGGGACACATAGAGACGAAATTGGTGACACATAGAGACGGGGACACATAGAGACGAAAGTGGTTGACACATAGAGAAGGGTACACATAGAGACGAAAGTGGTGACACATAGAGACGGGGAACACATAGAGCACGACACATAGAGACGGGGACACATAGAGACGGGGACACATAGAGACGAAAGTGGTGACACATAGAGACGGGGACACATAGAGACGAAAGTGGTGACACATAGAGACGGGGACACATAGAGACGAAAGTGGGTGGACACATAGAGACGGGGACACATAGAGACGAAAGTGGTGACACATAGAGACGGGGACACACATAGAGACGAAAGTGGGGACACATAGAGACGGGGACACATAGAGACGAAAGTGGTGACACATAGAGACGGGGACACATAGAGACGAAAGTGGTGACCACATAGATCGACGGGGACACATAGAGACGAAATTGGGGACACATAGAGAAGGGGACACATAGAGACGGGGTGGACACATAGAGACGGGGACACATAGAGACGAAAGTGGTGACACATAGAGACGGGGACACATAGAGACGAAAGTGGTGACACATAGAGACGGGGACACATAGAGACGAAATAACATAGAGACAGACACATAGAGACGGGGACACATAGAGACGAAAGTGGTGACACATAGAGACGGGGGGGACACATAGAGATAGAAAGTGGTGACACATAGAGACGGGGACACATAGAGACGGGAGCCCAAGTGGTGACACATAGAGACGGGGACACATAGAGACGAAAGTGGTGACACATAGAGACGGGGACAACATAGAGACGAAAGGTGTGACACATAGAGACGGGGACACATAGAGACGAAAGTGGGGACACATAGAGAACGGGGACACATAGAGACGAAAGTGGTGACAACATAGAGACGGGGACACATAGAGACGAAAGTGGTGGGACACATAGAGACGGGGACACATAGAGACGGGGAAACATAGAGACGAAAGTGGTGACAGATAGAGATGGGGACACATAGAGACGAAAGTTGGTTGACACATAGAGACGGGGACACATAGAGACGAAAGTGGGCACACATAGAGACGGGGACACTTAGAGACGAAAGTGGGGGACACATATCAGAGACGGGGACACATAGAGACGAAAGTGTAGATGACACATAGAGACGGGGACACATAGAGACGAAAGTGGTGACAAATAGAGACGGGACACATAGAGACGAAAGTGGGGACACATTAGAGACGGGGACACATAGAGACGAAAGTGGTGACACATAGAGACGGGGACACATAGAGACGAAAGTGGTGACACATAGAGACGGGGACAAATAGAGACGAAAGTGGTGACACATAGAGACGGGGACAACATAGAGACGAAAGTGGTGACACATAGAAGACGGGGACACATAGAGACGAAAGTGGTGACACATAGAGACGGGGACGACATAGAGACGAAAACATAGAAACACCAAGAGAAGACGGCGGAAACATAGAGACGAAAGTGGTGACACATAGAGACGGGGCACACATAGAGACGAAAGTGGTGACACATAGAGACGGGGGACAACATAGAGACAACCCCCCCTCCATGGTGACACTATAGAGACGGGGACACATAGAGACGAAAGTGGGGACACATAGAGACGGGGACACATAGAGACGAAAGTGGTGACACATAGAGACGGGGGACACATAGAGACGAAAGTGGTGACACATAGAGACTGGGACAAATAGATACGAAAGTGGTGACACATAGAGAGAGACGGGGACACATAGAAACAAAAATTGGTGACACATAGAGACTGGGTCACATAGAGACTAAATCGATCACACATATAGACTGGGAAACATAGAGACGAAAGTGGTCACACATAGAGTAGGGGACACATAGAGACGAAGTTGGTGGAACAGAGTGACAGGGTCACAAATAGACGAAAGTGGTGACACATAGAGATGGGGACACATAGAGACAAAAGTGGACACCATAGAAGAGACGGGGAAACATAGAGACGAAAGTGGTTACAAATAGAGACGGGGGACACAAAGAGACGAAGTTGATGACACACATAGAGACGGGGGAGACATAGAGATGAAAGTGGTGACACATAGAGACGGGGGACAGATAGAGGCGAAAGTAGGGACACATAGAGACAGGGGGGGACACATAGAAGAGCGAAAGTCGGTGACACATAGAGGACGGGGGGACCACATAGAAGACGAAACTTGCGTGGCCACATAGAGACGGGGGACACATAGATACGAAATTGGGGACACATAGAGACCGGGGGACACATAGAGACGGAAAGTGGTGACCCAAAGAGACTGGGTCACATAGAGACGAAAGTGGTCACACATATAGACGGGGACAAATACAGAAGAAAGTTGTGACAAATAGAGACGGGGACAAAAAAACACGAAATTGGGGGCAAATAGACACGGAGACACATAGAGACGAAACTGGTGACACATAGAGCCGGGGTCACATAGAGACGAAAGTGGTGACCACATAGAGGAGGGGAAACATAGAGACGAAAGTGGTGACACATAGAGACGGTGGACACATTGTGACGAAAAGTGGGGACACATAGAGACGGGGGACCACATAGAGACGAAGTTGATGACACATAGAGACGGGGTCACATAGAGGCGAAAGTTGTGACACTTGGAGACGTGGGACACATAGAGACGAAAGTGGTGGACAAGTAGAGACGGGGGGGGGGGGGTCATAGAGACGAAAGTGGTGACACAAATATACGGGGACACAAAGAGACGAAATTTGATGACAAATAGAGACGGGGACACAAAGGAAGAGACGAAAGTGGTTGACACATAGAGACGTGGGACACATAGAGACGAAAGTGGTGACACATAGAGACGGAGACACATAGATACGTAAGTGTGGTGAAAAATAGAAGAGACGGGGACACATAGAGACAAAACGTGGGGACATATTGAGACGGGGTCACATAGTATCCCCTTCCTGAAAGTGGTGACACAATAGAGACGGGGACACATAGAGCCAAAGTGGATGGACCACATAGAGACGGGGACACAAATAGACGAAAGTGGTGACACATAGAGACGGGGACAAATAGACACGAAAGTGGTGACACATAGAGACGGGTAAACATAGAGACGAAAGTGGTGACACATAGAGACGGGGTCACATATAGAGACGGGACACATAGAGACGGGGGACACAATAGAGACGGGGACACATAGAGACGAAATTGGTAACACACAGAGACGGGGTCACATATAGACGAAAGTTTGGGGACACTTAGAGACGGGGGAACAATTAGGAAACTGAAGTGGTGACACGTAGAGACGGGGACACATAGGGACGAAAGTGGGGACACACAAAGAGACGTGGACACATCAGAGACGAAAGTGGTCACAAATAGAAGACGGGGACAAATAGAGAAGAAAGTGGTGACACATAGATACGGGGACACATAGAGAAGAAATTGGGGGGTGCAGATAGAGGAGGTGACACATAGAGAAGAAAGTTGGGGACAAACAGATACCGTGACACATAGAGGACGACAGTGGGGACACATAGAGACGGGGACCCACAGAGAGACGAAAGTTGGTGACACATAGCGACGGGGACACAAAAAGACGAACGTGGGGACACAGAGAGACGGGGTCAAATAGAGACGAAAAGGATTCCCTCAAAAATGTGACACATAGAGCCGGGGGTGACACATAGAGACGAAAAAAGTTGTTGGGGACACATAGCGACGGGTGGGACAATAGACATAGAGACGAAAGTGTTGACACATAGAGGCGGGGGTCATAGAGACGGAAGTAGGTTGACACATAGAGACGGGGACACATAGAGACGAAAGTGGTGCCACTTAGAGACGGGGACAACAATTAGAGACGAAAGGGGTGACACATAGAGAAGGGGACACATCTGTCGACGCAAGTGTTGACACATAGAGACGGGGGGACACATAGACACGAAAAGTGGTGATGACCACATAGAGACGGGGACACATAGCGACGAAAGTGGTGGGACACATAGAGACGGGGGACACATAGGGAGGACGAAAGTTGGTGACAAATAGAGACGGGGACACATATAGACGAAAGTGGTGACACATAGAGACGGGGGAACAATAGAGACGAAAGTGGTTGACACATAGAGATCGCGGTCACATAGAGACGAATGGTGTGGTGTGACACAAATAGACGGGGACACAAAGAGACGAAATTTGTGACAAATAGAGACGGGGACACATAGAGACGAAAAGTGGTCACATATAAAGACGGGGTCATAGGAGGACGAAAGTGGTTACATATAGAGACGGGAGACACATAGAAGACGAATTTGGGGACACACAGAGACGGGGACACATAGAGACGATAGTGTTGACACATAGAGACGGGGTCAGATAGAGACGAAAGTGTTGACACATAGAGACTGGGACACATATAGACGAAAGTGGTGTGACAAATAGAGACGGGGGAGTGACACATAGAGACGGGGGCACAATGTGGTTGTACACATAGAGACGGGGACACATAGAGACGAAAGTTGGTGACACATAGAAGATCGTGAACACATAGAGACGAATGTGGCGGCACATTGAGACAGGGGTCACAAAGAGACGAAAGTGTTGACACATAGAGACGGGGACACATAGAGGACGAATAGTGGTGACAAATAGAGTGACGGGCGTCAATAGAGCCGAATAGTGGTTTTGACACATAGAAGACGGGGACACATAGAGACGAAATTGGGGATATATAGAGACGGGGACACATAGAGAACGAAAGTGGGCGCTGACACATAAGAGACGGGCGACACTATGAGAGACGGAAAGTGGTGACACATAGAGGACCGGCGGACACCTAGAGACGGAGGGACACAAGAGACGGGGGACACATAGAGAAAGTGGGGACACATAAGAGACGGGGACACATAGGAGACTGAAAGTGGTGACAGAGCATAGAGTACGGGGACACAAATAGAGACGAAAGGGTGACAAAAATAAGGGGTCGACGGGGACACATAGAGACGAAAGGTGTGACACATAGAGACGGTGACACAGAGAGACGGGGACATATTTGGTGGACACATAGAGACGGGGGACACAATAGAACCGAAAATGGGTTACAACATAGAGCGGGGGACAAATAGAGACGAAAAGTGGTTTGACACAGAGAGACTGGGGACACATAGAGACGAAAGTGGTGACAACATAGAGACGGGGACACATAGAGGACGAAAGTGGTGGACACATAGAGACGGGGTCACATAGAGACGAAAGTGGGTGACACATAGAGACAGGGACACATAGAGACGAAAGTGGTGACACATTGAGACGGGGACATATAGAGGGACGTGGACATATAGAGAAGAAAGTGGGGACACATAGAGATGGGGGACACAAACAGACGGGGAACACATAGAGACGGGGAAACATAGAAGACGAAAGTGGTGACACATAGAGGATCGGGGAACACATAGAGACCCGAAAGTGTGGACACATAGAGAAGTGGAAACATAGAGACGAGGACACATGATACATAGAGAAGGGGACACATAGAAACGAAACTGGGGACACACAGAGACGGGGACACATAGAGACGAAAGTGGTGACACAGAGAGACGGGGGACACATAGAGACCGAAATTGGTGACACATAGAGACGGCGGGACACATAGAGAGACAAAAGTGGTGACACATAGAGGAGGGGACACCTAGAGACGAAAGTGGGTGACACATAGAGACGGGGACACAAAAAGAACGAAATTGTTGACAAACAGAGACGGGGGGACACATAGCGACGAAAGTGGTGAAACATAGAGGACGGGGACACATAGAGACAGTGGGACAAAATAGAGACGGGGGCAAAAAGAGACGAAATTGATGACACATAGAGACGGGGACACATTAGAGACGAAAGTGGTGACACATAGAGACGGGGGACACATAGAGACGAAAGTGGTGACCCATAGCGAGGGTCATAGAGACAGATTTGTTGACAAATAGAGACGGGGGACACATAGAGACGAAAGTGGGGACACATAGAGGAGGTGGACACATAGAGACGAAAGTGGTGACAAAAAAGGACGGGGTCACATGGAGACGAAAGTGGTAACACATAGAGACGGGGACACAAAGAGAAGAAAGTGGGCACACATAGAGACAGGGACACATAGAGACGAAAGGGACCACATAGAGACGGGGGAACATATAGACCGCCAGGAGGTGAACACATAGAGACGGGGACACATAGAGACGAAAAGTGTGACACACCTATAGATACAGGGACACATAGGGACGAAAGTGGTGACACATAGAGACGGGGTCAACAATGAGTGGAGACAAAAGTGGTGACACATAGAGACGGGGACAACATAGAGACGAAAAGTGGTGAACACCTAGGAGACGGAGGACACCATAGAGACGAAAGCTGGTGATGTGGACACATAGAGAGCGGGACACATAGAGACGAAAAGTCGGTGACACATAGGGACGGGGACAAAAAAAGACGGAATTGGTGATACAAAGGGAAGGGGACAAATAGAGACGAAACTGTGGTGACACATAGAGAACGGGACACATAGAGACGAAAGTGGTGACCACATAGAGACGGGGACACATAGAGACCGAATGGTGGACACATAGAGACGGAGGACACATAAAGACGAAAGTGGATGATCACATAGAGGACACGGGACACATAGAGACGGGGACAAGAGAGAGAAGTGGGTACATGGAGACGGGAACACATGGAGAGGAAGTTGGTGACACATAGAGACGGGGGACACATAGAAGACGACGAAGTGGGGACACATCAAGAGGACGGGGACACATAGAGACGAAAAGTGGTGACACATAGAGACGGGGACACATAGAGACGAAAGTGGGGGCACATTTAGAGAGCGGGTGCACATAGAGACGAAATTGGGGACACAAAGAGATCGGGGACAATTAGAGACGAAAGTGGTGACACATGGAGACGGGGTCACATAGAGACGAAAGTGGTGACACATAGAGACGGGGACAAATGACGGGACGAAAGTCGGTGACAAATAGAGACGGGGACACATAGATACGAAAGTCGAGACACATAGAGACGGTGTCACATAGAGACTAAAGTGGTGACACATAGAGACTGGGTCATAGAGACGATAGTGGTGACACACAGTGACGTGGGACACATAGAGACGAAAGTGGTGACACATAGAGACGGGGACAACATAGAGACGAAAGTGGGTGACACACATAGAGACGGGGAACAACTTAGAGACGAAAGTGGTGACACCATAGAGGACGCGGGACAAATAGAGACGAAAGTGGGTGACACATAGAGACCGGGTTTTTTTTTTTCCATAGAGACGGGGGCAAAATGAAGGTGACACATAAAGACGGGGACACAAAGAGACGGAAAGTGGTGACACATAGAGACGGTGGGACACATAGAGAGACCGAAGTGGTGACACATAGAGACGGGTACACATAGAGACGAAAGGGGTTACACATAGAGAAGGGGACACAAAGAGACGGAGAAAAGTGGTGACACATAGAGGGACGCTGACACATAGAGACGAAAGGTTGGTGGACACATAGAGACGGGGACACATAGAGACGAAAGTGGTGACCACATAGAGACGGGGACAGATAGTGACGACATAGAGACACATATGGAGACGGGGACACATAGAGACGAAAAGTGGTGACACATAGAGACGGGACACATAGAGACGAATGTGGTGACACATAGAGACGGGGACACATAGAGACGAACGTTGGGACACATAGCGGACGAAAGTGGAGACACATAGAAGACGGAAAGTGGTTTTGGTGACACATAGAGACTGGGGCACATAGAGACGAAAATGGACACACATATAGACGGGGACAAAATAGAGACGAAAGTGGTGACACATAGAGACGGGTTCATAGATACAAAATTGGGGACACATAGAGACGGGGAAAAATAGAGACGAAAGTGGTGAAACATAGAGACGGGGACAAAAAGAGAAGGGGACACATAGAGACGGAGACACATAGAGACGAAAGGGGTGACACATAGAGACGGGGACACATAGATACGAAAGATCCGTGATGGTGGACATATAGAGACGGGTACACCATAGAGACAAAAGTGGTGACACATAGAGGCGCGGTCACATAGAGACCGAAAGTGGTGACACATAGAGACGGGGGACACATAGATAGGAGACGAAGTGGTGACACATAGAGACGGGGACACATAGAGACGAAAGTGGTGACACATAGCGACGGGGTCATAGAGACGAAAGTGGTGACACATAGAGACGGGGACACATAGAGACGAAAATGGTGACACATAGAGAAGGGGAACACATAGAGAGAAAGTGTTGACACATAGAGACTGGGTCACATAGAGACGAAATGAGTGACACATAGAGACGGGGGACACATAGAGACGAAGTGGTGACACATAGAGACGGGGACACATAGAGACGAAAGTGGGTTGTGACACATAGAGACGGGGGACACATAGAGACGGGAAAACATATGACACATAGAGACGGGTACATAGAGACAAACTTTGGTGACACATAGAGACGGGGGACACAAAGAGACGAAATTAGGGACACATAGAGACGGGGACACAATATAGACGTGGTGACACATAGAGACGGGGACACATAGAGACGAAAGTGGTGACACATAGAGACGGGGACACATAGAGACGAAAGTGGTGACACATAGAGACGGGGACACATAGAGACGAAAGTGGTGACACATAGAGACGGGGACACATAGAGAGAAAGTGGTGACACATAGAGACGGGGACACATAGAGACGAAAGTGGTGACACATAGAGACGGGGACACATAGAGACGAAAGTGGTGACACATAGAGACGGGGACACATAGAGACGAAAGTGGTGACACACATAGAGACGGGGACACATAGAGACGAAAGTGGTGACACATAGAGACGGGGACACATAGAGACGAAAGTGGGGACACATAGAGACGGGGACACATAGAGACGAAAGTGGTGACACATAGAGACGGGGACACATAGAGACGAAAGTGGTGACACATAGAGACGGGGACACATAGAGACGAAAGTGGTGACACATAGAGACGGGGACACATAGAGACGAAAGTGGTGACACATAGAGACGGGGACACATAGAGACGAAAGTGGTGACACATAGAGACGGGGACACATAGAGACGAAAGTGGTGACACATAGAGACGGGGACACATAGAGACGAAAGTGGTGACACATAGAGACGGGGACACATAGAGACGAAAGTGGTGACACATAGAGACGGGGACACATAGAGACGAAAGTGGTGACACATAGAGACGGGGACACATAGAGACGAAAGTGGTGACACATAGAGACGGGGACACATAGAGACGAAAGTGGTGACACATAGAGACGGGGACACATAGAGACGAAAGTGGTGACACATAGAGACGGGGACACATAGAGACGAAAGTGGTGACACATAGAGACGGGGACACATAGAGACGAAAGTGGTGACACATAGAGACGGGGACACATAGAGACGAAAGTGGTGACACATAGAGACGGGGACACATAGAGACGAAAGTGGTGACACATAGAGACGGGGACACATAGAGACGAAAGTGGTGACACATAGAGACGGGGACACATAGAGACGAAAGTGGTGACACATAGAGACGGGGACACATAGAGACGAAAGTGGTGACACATAGAGACGGGGACACATAGAGACGAAAGTGGTGACACATAGAGACGGGGACACATAGAGACGAAAGTGGTGACACATAGAGACGGGGACACATAGAGACGAAAGTGGTGACACATAGAGACGGGGACACATAGAGACGAAAGTGGTGACACATAGAGACGGGGACACATAGAGACGAAAGTGGTGACACATAGAGACGGGGACACATAGAGACGAAAGTGGTGACACATAGAGACGGGGACACATAGAGACGAAAGTGGTGACACATAGAGACGGGGACACATAGAGACGAAAGTGGTGACACATAGAGACGGGGACACATAGAGACGAAAGTGGTGACACATAGAGACGGGGACACATAGAGACGAAAGTGGTGACACATAGAGACGGGGACACATAGAGACGGGGACACATAGAGACGAAAGTGGTGACACATAGAGACGGGGACACATAGAGACGAAAGTGGTGACACATAGAGACGGGGACACATAGAGACGAAAGTGGTGACACATAGAGACGGGGACACATAGAGACGAAAGTGGTGACACATAGAGACGGGGACACATAGAGACGAAAGAGACGGGTGACACATAGAGACGGGGACACATAGAGACGAAAGTGGTGACACATAGAGACGGGGACACATAGAGACGAAAGTGGTGACACATAGAGACGGGGACACATAGAGACGAAAGTGGTGACACATAGAGACGGGGACACATAGAGACGAAAGTGGTGACACATAGAGACGGGGACACATAGAGACGAAAGTGGTGACACATAGAGACGGGGACACATAGAGACGAAAGTGGTGACACATAGAGACGGGGACACATAGAGACGAAAGTGGTGACACATAGAGACGGGGACACATAGAGACGAAAGTGGTGACACATAGAGACGGGGACACATAGAGACGAAAGTGGTGACACATAGAGACGGGGACACATAGAGACGAAAGTGGTGACACATAGAGACGGGGACACATAGAGACGAAAGTGGTGACACATAGAGACGGGGACACATAGAGACGAAAGTGGTGACACATAGAGACGGGACACATAGAGACGAAAGTGGTGACACATAGAGACGGGGACACATAGAGACGAAAGTGGTGACACATAGAGACGGGGACACATAGAGACGAAAGTGGTGACACATAGAGACGGGGACACATAGAGACGAAAGTGGTGACACATAGAGACGGGGACACATAGAGACGAAAGTGGTGACACATAGAGACGGGGACACATAGAGACGAAAGTGGTGACACATAGAGACGGGGACACATAGAGACGAAAGTGGTGACACATAGAGACGGGGACACATAGAGACGAAAGTGGTGACACATAGAGACGGGGACACATAGAGACGAAAGTGGTGACACATAGAGACGGGGACACATAGAGACGAAAGTGGTGACACATAGAGACGGGGACACATAGAGACGAAAGTGGTGACACATAGAGACGGGGACACATAGAGACGAAAGTGGTGACACATAGAGACGGGGACACATAGAGACGAAAGTGGTGACACATAGAGACGGGGACACATAGAGACGAAAGTGGTGACACATAGAGACGGGGACACATAGAGACGAAAGTGGTGACATAGAGAGACGGGGACACATAGAGACGAAAGTGGTGACACATAGAGACGGGGACACATAGAGACGAAAGTGGTGACACATAGAGACGGGGACACATAGAGACGAAAGTGGTGACACATAGAGACGGGGACACATAGAGACGAAAGTGGTGACACATAGAGACGGGGACACATAGAGACGAAAGTGGTGACACATAGAGACGGGGACACATAGAGACGAAAGTGGTGACACATAGAGACGGGGACACATAGAGACGAAAGTGGTGACACATAGAGACGGGGACACATAGAGACGAAAGTGGTGACACATAGAGACGGGGACACATAGAGACGAAAGTGGTGACACATAGAGACGGGGACACATAGAGACGAAAGTGGTGACACATAGAGACGGGGACACATAGAGACGAAAGTGGTGACACATAGAGACGGGGACACATAGAGACGAAAGTGGTGACACATAGAGACGGGGACACATAGAGAGAGACGAAAGACGAAAGTGTGACACATAGAGACGGGGACACATAGAGACGAAAGTGGTGACACATAGAGACGGGGACACATAGAGACGAAAGTGGTGACACATAGAGACGGGGACACATAGAGACGAAAGTGGTGACACATAGAGACGGGGACACATAGAGACGAAAGTGGTGACACATAGAGACGGGGACACATAGAGACGAAAGTGGTGACACATAGAGACGGGGACATAGAGACGAAAGTGGTGACACATAGAGACGGGGACACATAGAGACGAAAGTGGTGACACATAGAGACGGGGACACATAGAGACGAAAGTGGTGACACATAGAGACGGGGACACATAGAGACGAAAGTGGTGACACATAGAGACGGGGACACATAGAGACGAAAGTGGTGACACATAGAGACGGGGACACATAGAGACGAAAGTGGTGACACATAGAGACGGGGACACATAGAGACGAAAGTGGTGACACATAGAGACGGGGACACATAGAGACGAAAGTGGTGACACATAGAGACGGGGACACATAGAGACGAAAGTGGTGACACATAGAGACGGGGACACATAGAGACGAAAGTGGTGACACATAGAGACGGGGACACATAGAGACGAAAGTGGTGACACATAGAGACGGGGACACATAGAGACGAAAGTGGTGACACATAGAGACGGGGACACATAGAGACGAAAGTGGTGACACATAGAGACGGGGACACATAGAGACGAAAGTGGTGACACATAGAGACGGGGACACATAGAGACGAAAGTGGTGACACATAGAGACGGGGACACATAGAGACGAAAGTGGTGACACATAGAGACGGGGACACATAGAGACGAAAGTGGTGACACATAGAGACGGGGACACATAGAGACGAAAGTGGTGACACATAGAGACGGGGACACATAGAGACGAAAGTGGTGACACATAGAGACGGGGACACATAGAGACGAAAGTGGTGACACATAGAGACGGGGACACATAGAGACGAAAGTGGTGACACATAGAGACGGGGACACATAGAGACGAAAGTGGTGACACATAGAGACGGGGACACATAGAGACGAAAGTGGTGACACATAGAGACGGGGACACATAGAGACGAAAGTGGTGACACATAGAGACGGGGACACATAGAGACGAAAGTGGTGACACATAGAGACGGGGACACATAGAGACGAAAGTGGTGACACATAGAGACGGGGACACATAGAGACGAAAGTGGTGACACATAGAGACGGGGACACATAGAGACGAAAGTGGTGACACATAGAGACGGGGACACATAGAGACGAAAGTGGTGACACATAGAGACGGGGACACATAGAGACGAAAGTGGTGACACATAGAGACGGGGACACATAGAGACGAAAGTGGTGACACATAGAGACGGGGACACATAGAGACGAAAGTGGTGACACATAGAGACGGGGACACATAGAGACGAAAGTGGTGACACATAGAGACGGGGACACATAGAGACGAAAGTGGTGACACATAGAGACGGGGACACATAGAGACGAAAGTGGTGACACATAGAGACGGGGACACATAGAGACGAAAGTGGTGACACATAGAGACGGGGACACATAGAGACGAAAGTGGTGACACATAGAGACGGGGACATAGAGACGAAAGTGGTGACACATAGAGACGGGGACACATAGAGACGAAAGTGGTGACACATAGAGACGGGGACACATAGAGACGAAAGTGGTGACACATAGAGACGGGGACACATAGAGACGAAAGTGGTGACACATAGAGACGGGGACACATAGAGACGAAAGTGGTGACACATAGAGACGGGGACACATAGAGACGAAAGTGGTGACACATAGAGACGGGGACACATAGAGACGAAAGTGGTGACACATAGAGACGGGGACACATAGAGACGAAAGTGGTGACACATAGAGACGGGGACACATAGAGACGAAAGTGGTGACACATAGAGACGGGGACACATAGAGACGAAAGTGGTGACACATAGAGACGGGGACACATAGAGACGAAAGTGGTGACACATAGAGACGGGGACACATAGAGACGAAAGTGGTGACACATAGAGACGGGGACACATAGAGACGAAAGTGGTGACACATAGAGACGGGGACACATAGAGACGAAAGTGGTGACACATAGAGACGGGGACACATAGAGACGAAAGTGGTGACACATAGAGACGGGGACACATAGAGACGAAAGTGGTGACACATAGAGACGGGGACACATAGAGACGAAAGTGGTGACACATAGAGACGGGGACACATAGAGACGAAAGTGGTGACACATAGAGACGGGGACACATAGAGACGAAAGTGGTGACACATAGAGACGGGGACACATAGAGACGAAAGTGGTGACACATAGAGACGGGGACACATAGAGACGAAAGTGGTGACACATAGAGACGGGGACACATAGAGACGAAAGTGGTGACACATAGAGACGGGGACACATAGAGACGACAATAGAGACGGTGACACATAGAGGGGACACATAGAGACGGGGACACATAGAGACGAAAGTGGTGACACATAGAGACGGGGACACATAGAGACGAAAGTGGTGACACATAGAGACGGGGACACATAGAGACGAAAGTGGTGACACATAGAGACGGGGACACATAGAGACGAAAGTGGTGACACATAGAGACGGGGACACATAGAGACGAAAGTGGTGACACATAGAGACGGGGACACATAGAGACGAAAGTGGTGACACATAGAGACGGGGACACATAGAGACGAAAGTGGTGACACATAGAGACGGGGACACATAGAGACGAAAGTGGTGACACATAGAGACGGGGACACATAGAGACGAAAGTGGTGACACATAGAGACGGGGACACATAGAGACGAAAGTGGTGACACATAGAGACGGGGACACATAGAGACGAAATTGGTGACACATAGAGACGGGGACACATAGAGACGAAAGTGGTGACACATAGAGACGGGGTCATAGAGACGAAAGTGGTGACACATAGAGACGGGGACACATAGAGACGAAAGTGGTGACACATAGAGACGGGGACACATAGAGACGAAAGTGGTGACACATAGAGACGGGGACACATAGAGACGAAAGTGGTGACACATAGAGACGGGGACACATAGAGACGAAAGTGGTGACACATAGAGACGGGGACACATAGAGACGAAAGTGGTGACACATAGAGACGGGGACACATAGAGACGAAAGTGGTGACACATAGAGACGGGGACACATAGAGACGAAAGTGGTGACACATAGAGACGGGGACATAGAGACGAAAGTGGTGACACATAGAGACGGGGACACATAGAGACGAAAGTGGTGACACATAGAGACGGGGACACATAGAGACGGGTGACACATAGAGACGGGGACACATAGAGACGAAAGTGGTGACACATAGAGACGGGGGGACACATAGAGACGAAAGTGGTGACACATAGAGACGGGGACACATAGAGACGAAAGTGGTGACACATAGAGACGGGGACACATAGAGACGAAAGTGGTGACACATAGAGACGGGGACACATAGAGACGAAATGTGGTGACACATAGAGACGGGGACACATAGAGACGAAAGTGGTGACACATAGAGACGGGGACACATAGAGACGAAAGTGGTGACATAGAGAGACGGGGACACATAGAGACGAAAAGTGGTGACACATAGAGACGGGGACACATAGAGACGAAAGTGGTGACACATAGAGACGGGGGAAACATAGAGACGAAAGTGGTGACACATAGAGACGGGGACACATAGAGACGAAAGTGGTGACACATAGAGACGGGGACACATAGAGACGAAAGTGGT
>JAGGCT020004045.1:109806-119806 GCA_017654935.2 Phymorhynchus buccinoides
AGTCCCTTGTATGCTTCTTCCCAATCCCAACCAGACATCACTAGGTATTTGGTATATTCCAAAAGTCTTTTATCTAGAGTGGAATCGTCAGAGCATATCATCCTTAGTCTTCTGCCCATGGCTATGACCATCCCCTTGAAAACTGATTTAGGGTGACACGAGTTTGGGGGTAGATAATTGTGGATGTTTTTAGAAAAGACATCTGTAGTCAATTTTCCGTCTTCTTTCAGCGTTATTCTAACATCTAAATAATCAACTGATTTCCCAGAGTTTACTGTCCATTTGATTTTGAGAAACATCTTAATTTGGAAACCAATGCCCAAGCAACATAAAAACGAAAGTAGCCAAGGGACCGCAACTCCCCTTACCGGAAGCCCGATTACTCCCCTTTCGCTTCCGGTCACGCGGTCCATTTGACTTGTCAGTCACGTTTTCATTTTCCACTGATGTGTTAACATCGATTTTGGAAGCTGCCCTTCCAGTACCTCGTGCTTGGGACTCAGTACAGATCTGTTTCGGTTTGTTCTGATTCTTAAAGACCCAGTGACGCACAACGATTAAGTCCCTTAGTTGTTTTTTCTGGGTAGCTGTGACCCACATCCAAATGTCCCCAACTTGAAATTGAGGCTGCTCTTTAAACTGATGTTTTGGTTTGAATTTGGGGCCATTCATAAGGGAGTCAGACTTGGTCAAAACAAGATTTATTTCCAGTTATAAGCGAGAAAACCCGTGAAACCCGTCATATTGACACGCGATGTGGTGGATCTTCCACTCTTTTTTATGCAATGTTATTTTCTTGCTTGTTTCTCCCCATCTCTCTCTGTGTGGGTGAGTGGGTGTATACTGCATGGTGGGTGAGGGATGGGTGCGCGCGCATATTCCCGTTGTTTAGTGTGTTGATATGTTCATATTTGGTAATAACTCATTTTATGTCATAATTATGTATGAGATGATCTAACGTATTGTAGTATATTTTATTGTGCTTTCTTAGTGTGTGTTTGCTTTGTTTTTTGTGTTTGTGGTGTTTTTTTTACATGTACCTTGTTTTAGTATACTGCTTTCTCCCCACCCCCACCCCACCTCTCCTCCCTCTTTGCCACCCCTCCCCTCCCTCTCCCTCTGTGTGTGTAGGCCTATGTGGCTGTGAATGCATGTCGTTTTGTGATTCCAGTCATTTGTAGCTTTTAAACAGTTATTATTTGGTTATATCAGGATGTTCTTATGTGATATGTTTTACTTTACTTTATTCTTTCTCTTTGTATGTGATTCATTATGTTATAATTAGGCCTATAAGGGATGTACAGTGCATTGTCATAGTAGGCCTAAATAGTTGTATTTTCAAATTTCATGTTACTATAAAGTTCTACGTGTTGGTTTATTTAACCATGTTTTAAATGTACGTGTTTTTTTATGCCGTGCCACATCATAATGTTTTCATTATCAGATAATAACGTAGTCTTATTCTTATTCTTTCAATAACTATCCTCCAACATTTTGAAGATTATGATACTATTATAACAAAGGGGCTTCCGTGTAAATATACAGTCCAAATAAATGGCTGCCCAGATGGTCAGCTACAAAGGGGACAAGGAAGGAATGGGGGGGAGCGATTGGGGAGGTGGGAGGGTAAACAGGGAAGTGTGGGTTGGATTTGGGACAGGGGGTCAAGAACGATCATTTGTAACAGAAAAGAACATAGCCCATTGCTTTTTCAGTCAACAAATTGTCGTTCTTGACGGGAAGAAATGTGAATATTACTGAACGTGATGGGGAGAAGCTAAACCTTTACAAAACAAAATAGGCAGAGGCTCGGGTTACGGGCCCGTATATCACATTCTCCAGGCTACGGGTACGGGTACGGCGCTCAATCACGGGACGCATAAATTGTGCGCAAATGTCTTCAAAAAACCCTACTGACATCAACTATGAAATGTATCCTAACCCTATCCTTAACCCTATTCCTTTTACCAAGATACGTTAAATATACGAAATACCCCAAAAATGCACTTTGTTGACGAAAAAATATCATTCGACTAGGAAGAATTACTATCCCTGAACATGGTCCGAGTGTTGCAGCAACGCCGCACCCGTAGCCAGTGTGAAAGAAAACAATGTTACCAGTTGATTCTACCCTACTACCCTTACTTTCTTTCTTTTAATGAAAGTTGCCATCTCACCTGAAGGAAAACTGGGCCCGAAATGACTTGTAAAATGGTGAAGGATGGCGCCGCAAAACTGTAAGGCCTAGCAGTGTAGAGAGAGCTAAGTCCGTCGCGATTTATCGTCAGAAGTGGCGTCTGCGACGCATACAGACAGAAACAGAAACAGAGAGCAGTGATCTTCCCTGTAACAATGCCAAGCTTGAAAATGAAAGGCAATGTGAACACCGCTCAGAATGTGATTCCAGGGGACCGTTTCACAAGGGCTAACGTTACGTAGCGTGAGCGCAAATCGGCAAAAACGGTACTAAGAAACACATTTCGCCGACTTTGCCCAAAACGTGATGAAAAGCCGTTTAACGTCCTCCGGTCTGGAACAGACACACATGGGATATTAATAGATATAAAGATGGTCGGAAAGATCCTGGAGACAATGCCCGGAGGCAGTGCAACTCCAAGAAAGTCCCGAATTTGCAACGATACAGATAGCAAGTACCAAAACCGTTTTGTGGCTACTCCCAAAGTATCTCTTGGCGAACTATCACGTGACTAGCATGGGGTGAATACATTTCTTGTTGTTGATTGGTCCATTAAAGTTTGGTTAAAATAATTTAAAACAATTGACCAATCAGACACGAGCTTGTAATATTCTTCCGCAAACGTTTTCTAAAGTATTTCTTAGACGCCGTTTGGCGTAAGCGTTATTCGCGCGGCGACCGTTATCTAGAGAAACTCAACCCGCTCAGGTCGAGCTCTGTCATTCTGATTGGGTAGTAAAAAAAAGTATCTTGTTTTGTACGGTTTTCGGTTGGGATAATTATGCAGGGGTGTATTATGCTTTGTGTGTGTGTGTGTGTGGGGGGGGGGGGGGGGGGGGGTTGCGTGCGTATGTGCGTATGTGCGCACGCATGTGTGGTGTGTGTGCATGTGAGCGTGCTTGTGTGCGTGTGTTTGTGTGTGTGTGTGTGTGTGTGTGCGTGTGTGTGTGTTTGTGTGTGTGTGTGTGTGTGTGCGTGCGTGCGTGCGTGCGTGTGTGTGTGTGTGTGTGTGCACGCGCTCATGTGTGTTTGTCTGTGTGTGTGTGTGTGTGTGTGTGTGTGTGTGTGTGTGTGTGTGTGTGTGTGTGTGTGTGTGTGTGTGTGTGTGTGTGTGTGTGTGTGTGCGCACGTGTGCGTGTATGTTTTGTCAATGTCTGATCATCGATCATGTGAACTACGGGTTATGTAGCGATGTTTCCCCGTCTCTATGTGTGACCACTTTCGTCTCTATGTCTCCGTCTCTATGTGTGACCACTTTCGTCTCTGTGTCCCCGTCTCTATGTGTGACCACGTTCATCTGTATGTGTCCCCATCTCTATGTGTGACCACTTTCGTCTCTATGTCCCCGTCTCTATATGTGACCACATTCGTCTCTATGTGTGACCACATTCGTCTGTATGTGTCCCCGTCTCTATGGGTGACCACATTCGTCTCTGTGTCCCCGTCTCTATGTGTCCCCAATTTCGTCTCTATGTGTCCCCGTCTCTATGTGTCACCACTTTCGTCTCTATGTGTCCCCGTCTCTATGTGTGACCAATTTCGTCTATATGTGTCCCCGTCTCTATGTGTGACCAATTTCGTCTATATGTGTCCCCGTCTCTATGTGTGACCACATTCGTCTCTATGTCCCCGTCTCTATGTGTGACCACTTTCGTCTCTATGTGTCCCCGTCTCTATGGTGTCCCAATTTCGTCTCTATGTGTCCCCGTCTCTATGTGTGACCACTTTCGTCTCTATGTGTCCCCGTCTCTATGTGTGACCACTTTCGTCTCTATGTGTCCCCGTCTCTATGTGTGACCACTTTCGTCTCTATGTGTCCCCGTCTCTATGTGTGACCACTTTCGTCTCTATATCCCCGTCTCTATGTGTGACCACATTCGTCTCTATGTGTCCCCGTCTCTATGTGTGACCACTTTCGTCTCTATATCCCCGTCTCTATGTGTGACCACTTTCGTCTCTATGTGTCCCCGTCTCTATGTGTGACCACTTTCGTCTCTATGTGTCCCCGTCTCTATGTGTGACCACTTTCGTCTCTATGTGTCCCCGTCTCTATGTGTGACCACTTTCGTCTCTATGTGTCCCCGTCTCTATGTGTGACCACTTTCGTCTCTATGTCCCCGTCTCTATGTGTGACCACATTCGTCTCTAGGATAGCGAGAACGACCTGCAGTCAGCGGTGGCCAGTGAAGGTCCAGTCTCCGTGGCGATCGATGCCAAACATAAGTCCTTCCAGCTGTACAAGTCAGGGGTGTACTACGAGCCTCAGTGCACCTCCAGCTACGACAAGCTGAACCACGCGGTGCTGGCTGTAGGCTACGGGACAGACGGAGCGTCTGGGAAGGCTTACTGGATCGTCCAGAACAGGTTTGCGTTATGATAGGAATTGTTCGGAAATAATTAAGGGGAGTAATTTCATGGGGTGTGTGGGAGTGATCTTGCCTAATTCAATCGGGTCAAACAGGAAGGAGTTACTCTACCTTCAGGTAGATCCCCAGCTATCGGCTCGCGTGTTTGAGTAGACTTACATCACTTAGAACACCGTGCGTCATTTTAATTGAAACTGATGTCATTTATATTTTTACGTCACAATTTGCAAGTTCTCTTCGTTTGTGGACACTGGACGTCCCTCATTTTTCTTTTCTTTTTTAAAGTTTACAAGTCGCTGACTCACATTCTGCGGTTTCAAGCTTCGACGCTATTGTTGCATTGCTGCTATGACATCTGACCGAGTAATGGAGGTAAACAATTCTAATTTTTGACGAAGTGCTCTCCCCTATTTGTTTTCCGAAAATCGTCTATTATTCTCCGCAGGTTTGTTTTGTCTCTGCGTCTGATGTCCGTCCGTAGGGATGAAGACGTCAACAGTTCCAATGTCAAAGGGTTCAGGGGGTGGGGTGGGTACGAAGATGACTGATGAGTCCGATGCGGGGCCTTGATGGTTTTGTGGGTGACAGTGGGGACAGGGAAGAGAGTTGGGACAGGAAAGAGATTGTCTATGTGGTTGTAGAGTGGCACAGAGGCAACGTGCACGATAAACCCGAGTTCGAACCTGGACTAGGCCTTATGATGGTCTGAACGTGGAGTCTTTCGGATGAGATGATAAACCGAGGTCCCGTGTGCCCATGCACTTAGCACACGTTAAAAACCCAGTGGCAAACGAAAAAGTTGTCATTTGATCACAATTTATCCCCCCCCCCCCCCCCCCCCCCTCCTGTTTCTGTCCATCTGTCTGCTTCGTCTCTGTCTCTTTCTGTCTATGTGTGCGTGTGTTTGTATGCGTGGAGAACAGAAATATGAAATACAGAGGAAGGGGCGTGTATGCATATAAATATTATATACAAATGTGTATAAAATGTGGGAGGGGTGGGTTGGGGAAGAGATGTCTGGTATTTGAAGAATGAGAAAAGTAAGTGTGTGTGTATCAGAGCAAGAGAGATGGAGAGAGAGAGAGAGAGAGAGAGAGAGAGAGAGAGAGAGAGAGAGAGAGAGAGAGAGAGAGAGAGAGAGAGAGAGAGAGAGAGAGAGAGAGAGAGAGAGAGAGAGAGAGAGAGAGAGAGAGAGAACACAAACACACATACTCATAACAATCATTGGGAGAAAAAGTAAATCAGCACAATTCATATATATTTTTATTTATTTATTTTTTTGAACACAGAACATTACTCAAAGTTAACGTTAACTGGTTTTGTTTCTGAGGTTCACAAATAAAGACATTGGACACAGAAAAGCTTTATCAAAGCAAACTATTCTGCATTTCAAATGCACTAACTTTTCAGTCCTTCAGAGTAGGGGTACGGAGCTGGCTATTCACTGAGAGTTTTCTTTCATACTATATATATATATATATAAACACAGAAGTTATCAATATTAATGTTTCTTCCATGGATTTTGGGCTATGCCATTGCAAATCATGTCATATTACATTATGGCATGATACATAGTTTTTGTATGACCAAATTCTTGGAAGCACAACGAAGGCTGGGTAAGCATTCTGAATTATTGATTTAATGCTAATTTGATGAGGATTCAAATTTGTAGTTTTTGTTTTGTTTGTTCACCTATTCTTAAAAGCCACATACTTTCCATGCTCATAAGCGAACACACAACTTACATAGCCTACACAGAAACGAGCTTGTGTGTAAACAGACATTCGCGCGTGTACGTATGAACGCACGAGCAACCATATTATAGGCTAACATTCATATATAATGGAGACAATGAGAGACAGGCATAGGCTACAAAGAGAGAGGGGTAAACAGACGCTTTGACTGTTTGATGTCATTAATGTTCTTAATGACATGGGGAAAAGCATCATTTTCACAGCAAAGAACAAAATTTAACTGAACAATATAAGTAATAAGGAAAGATAACTTAAAAAGTGAAAAATATGAAAAATAACATTTCAATGCATTTTATACAAATCCTTACTATTGTAAACATTTTCTCATATTAACTACCAAATTTGCTCTCACTCACTCAGGGAGAGAGAGAGAGAGAGAGAGAGAGAGAGAGAGAGAGAGAGAGAGAGAGAGAGAGAGAGAGAGAGAGAGAGAGAGAGAGAGAGAGAGAGAGAGAGAGAGAGAGAGAGAGAGACAGACAGACAGACAGACAGACAGACAGACAGACAGACAGACAAAGAGACAGAAAGAGAAGTTCTATCTAAGTATAGTCACAAAAGTGTAGGGCCTTGCAACTATATTTTTACACATCTGTTTCGCTAATGTTTTTGTTTTTTGATTTTGTATCTTTTTTCATGTTCTAAGCTACACATACATATTCATATGGCAATAATTTAGAAATGTTACTTCGCATTCTTCATTACACAAACAGTTGTGTTTATCGACATTAAAGGCCCAATAGCTGAGTGAAAGAAGAAACAGAGTCCAAAGTTTGTTTGTTTGTTTGTTTGTTTTTCTAATGGGGTATCATTCAGTGCAATAAGCACACGGTTATCTAGGTTAGGGAAAAACAAGAGCCAAACCCTTCAAGGCTCACTCGAACAGGCACATGTGGGACAACAACAAACAAAGATTGAGGGGGGGTATAAAGTACAAGATTGCCAATAACATTTTAAAGTACAAATAAAACTATCGTTAATGGATACAACTAAAAGAAAATATATATAAAAAAGTGCCCGTGCCGAGAATCGGACCCGGAACCATTGGCATGACAGACAGACGCTCTACCAATGAGCTATCGAGGCTTTCAGTGTTGATGAGTTTCTTAACTCATGTTGCCTGTTGAATACTCTCTAACCCACTAATCTAAAATGTTATCTGTTTGTTATCTGTTTACAGTGTTGTTTTAAGTATTTAATTATTCAAATCATTGTTGTTTGAAAGCTTGCATAGACATGTGTATGTGTGCAAAGTTTGAACAATGTATGCCTTCTATTTCCCGAGAAAATGCCAACGTTAACGTTTGGAGATTAGACCACGGACACAACACACACACACACACACACACACACACACACACACACACACACACACACACACACACACACACACACACACACACACACACACACACACACACACACACACACACACACACACACACACACACACACACACACAGACACACACACACACACACACACACACACACACACACACACCCACACACACACACACACACACACACACACACACACACACACACACACACACACACATTTCACACACACACACACACACACCACACCACACACACCCACAACCCTATAGACTCACTATCATACTATAGACTCACTTCAAAAATAGACTTAAGATTATTGTGACCCTACTCCGTCACCGTACCACATAGGTTAAAATAAACAACCAAATAATAGGCCTAGGCCTATGTCAGATGACTTGAGCGGATGGAGAAAAGGGTGGGCTGGGGGGGGGGGGGGGTTTGTTTGAAGGGTGTAAAAGAAGATACGTTTGGAAAACAAATTAGAGCGATAAAGAGCTATACGTTCAAAGTTTATCAGGTAAGAAATGACCTGCCCAATCACCGTCACAAGACCTACTGACACTCTTCTCTATTTATTAACAGTACAAATAGTATATAGCAAATAGTGTAATATAGCAAATAGTGTATGCTGTCGAGTGTTTGGACTCCAGTTCGAGCCTACAAATCATAACAATTTCGCACACAATCTGAGGTGGCCAAATTGTTATGATTTGTAGGCCCTGTGTTACTAGATATTGTTGTTTGTTGTAAACGCATTAGTTGTTGTTAATTATAAACAAGCATTCACACACAAAAATTAAAACAAAGTCAAAATTAAAACCCAAAACAAAATACACACACAAAAACTGTCCAAATTCAAGATCGAATTTCAAAATCAATTCCATCAAGTTCGTAATATTTGTCCACAAGGACTGATCAACTTTAAATGACACACCAACCATGCAACATTTAAAGCGATTCAATGCAACGGTTAACAAGTTATCGCACATACACATAAATTAACAGAAGGAAGAAATGTATAATATGTGTGGAGTGGGAAGCCTGGCTGTGCGGCTATCTTTTGCCGTATTTATATATATTTGTATATATATTTTATATATAATTATATATATAGAGAGAGAGAATTTTTCATATCTATATAAATATATCAAATATATATATTAAAAAAATCGATCAACAGTAGAATTCATCTCGAATAAGAGGTGGAGACGAAAAATAATTTGAAAAATGTCCCGGTGGGTATGTTTAGACGAGGGGGTAGCTGGCATCGGTGGCGATGCCACAGTTGTTGTCTCTGTTCCGGGCCATTTTGATGTAGCCCGCCTGTCCCCAATCCGTGCCCCAGCTGAAAAAGAAACCCATGGATTAGGTTAGGTTAGGTACATTATAGTCACAGAGGCGTCTCTGTGAAATTCGGGTTGCTCCCATCTGGAGAGAGCGTCGCAGCCAGAGGTGCACCACCCAATTTTATTTGCATGCGATATTTGTGTGACTGAGGAGGAGCGAAGGGGGGGGGTAAATTTTGACCAAATGACAACTTTTTCGTTGCCACTGGGTTTAACGTGTGCTAAGTGCATGGGCACACGGGACCTCGGTTTATCGTCTCATCCGAAAGACTCCACGTTCAGACCACCATAAGGACTAGTGCAGAGTGAGAGGAAAAATCCCCCTGTGCCCAGGTTCGAACTCGGGTTTATCGTGCACGTTGCCTCTGTGCCACTCTACAAACACATAGACAATCTCTTTCCTGTCCCAATCTCTTCCCTGTCCCCACTGTCACACACAAAACCTCCAAGGCCCCGCATCGGACTCATTAGTCAGCTTCGTACCCACCCCACCCCTTGAACCCTTTGACATTGGAACTGTTGACGGATGGTCTTCATCCCTGCGGACGAACATCAGACACAGAGACAAAACAAACTTGCGGAGAATAATAGACGATTTTCGGAAAAAATACTTCGTGAAAAATACTTCGTGAAAATTATAATTGTTTACCTCCATTACTCGGTCAAATGCCATAGCAACAATGCAACAATGGCGTCGAAGCTTGAAACTGCAGGATGTGAATCAGCGACTTCCAAACTCTTTTTTTTTTGAAAAATGAGGGGCGTCCAGTATCCACAAACTGAGAGAACTTGCAAAATGTGACGTAAAAATATAAATAACATCAGTTTAATGTTTTAATTAAAATGACGCACGGTGTTTCTAAGTGATGCAAAGTCTACTCAAACACGCGAGCCGAGAGCTGGGGATCTACCTGAAGGTAGAGTAACTCCTTCCTGTTTGACCCGATTGAATTAGGCTAGATCACTTCCACACACACCATGAAATTACTCCCCTAAT
>JAGGCT020004045.1:124806-138735 GCA_017654935.2 Phymorhynchus buccinoides
AAATGACCGGTTACAGATGATCATTCTGACAGGCTATGACCGTTGTGACCTTGACCTTGACCTTGACCTTGACTTTTCTTGTACTAAATATTCGGAATTACCTTAAGCCAATGCATCTGCACACCACATATGAACATTTTAAGTCCAACGATGTGAAAGATACGGCCACAAGAAGAAATGTACGTTTTCAAGGTCAAACTTCAAGGTCAAGGTCAGCATGGTTATTATTTTTGTATGGGACCTTCTGCGTACTTCTTTGTGATGCACCACCGCAGTAAATTTGAAGCGATTCCATGCAACAGTTCTTGAGATACAGCTTTGGGGTTCGCACGAGCGCACAGACAAATTCATGATTATGATATTATAGCCTTTTTATCAAAAAACGTTATGATAAAAAAAACCCGCATTGAAATGCGTGCAAACGTTCACGAGAGATTAGCGATTAAGTGTCTTGGAGTTTGAACTCCCTAATCAGCATGACCTTGACCTTAAAATAAAACTAAAGCAATCAATCGATAGGTAACATCCTCTACAACTTGTACACTAAAAGTGATTGAAATAGATTGAAAGGTTTTCGTGAAGACGCGGCTGGACGGACGCACGCACGCACGGACGGACGGACGGACGGACGGACGGACGGACGGACGGACGGACGGACGGACGGACGGACGGACGGATGAATGAAACAAAAACAATACTTCCCGAAGCTTCGCTTGGGAACTAAAAATGAAGGTGATGCTCTCTACTGTTATTCGTTACGTATTGTTGAAAACCATTGTACTTCGCTACTTTACCTGATCTTTCACAGGCGTAACATAGCCCTTATCTCGCCAGTCCACGCGAGAAGGGGATTCCCCCACGTTGTTTGGAGGCAGATACACGCCGCAAATTCCCATGTTGGGAGCCGACATATTGAATCCGTTCAACATGGCGCTGAACTCTTTGCTGGTCTGGAAAAAATAACAAACCAAAAAACAACCGATTCTTAGTATGAGTTAATGTTTGTAGGCTAATGTTTCTCTAATGTTTATCATGTTCGTCTGAAGTATAGTGTCTAATTTCGTAACATTAAAAATTATTTTGTTCAGTATGGCCGTGTACACACATAAGCGGATATTCCATGCGGAAACCCGTGAGCAATCCATAAATAAGTGAAACAAAGAAGGGAAAAGATTTGCGCACGTGTCCGAATTTCCCCTATATGCGTAAACTTTTATTCTTCTTTCTTCCACTTATTTAGGGTTTTCCGTACGGAACTTACGCGTATAATGTGAACCCGGCCTATGTGCTTAATAGTTCTAGGAAATACTAGTCTAATAGTTCTAGAAACTACTATTAAAACAATCTAATGACTTTCAGAGTAGAACGAAAAATTATGTTCCATGAATGTAATAAAGACAAATCGATGTGTCAATTTGACTAGTAATTATTAAAAATGCGATGCGAAACATCAAACCCTTCCGTGACATCGTTTCATCATGTATGTACGAGTATATTATGCATGTGTACAGTTTCCTTTCCTGGTTTAAACGTGTTATTGTCTTTACATAACAAACATACAAAGCAACAAAACTGAAGCAACAACAAGCTAGTTTCCTTTCCTAATTGGGTTTTGACCAAACCCGTTGTTGCAAACCTCCGTCAAAGACAAATGTCCACTGTTTGTATAATGTTGGAAATAATGTAATTGTATGTGCGGGTTAGTGGGTGGATTCTTCTTCGTTGTTCGCTCAGACAGTTTCCTGTCATATGAGCGTAGATGCGTCATGCTGCCGTTATGCGCCTAACTAAGAAATAGTTAGGCCCAGCATGTCCGACTTCGGCTGAAGAAATCTTGGCAAGAATTTATAGCAAAAAAGGCAGGAGAATGGACCAGTTAAGACAGAAAGATAACAGATTGTAGTAAGCAAAGGGAAAAAGCAGAGTCAAAGAGAGTGACAGAATTTAGAGGACGTTACAAGCACAGAACTTCCAGAAGGTGGGGGAACTATTTGTACAAAAGACCCCCGGTATCCCCACGGGGGTGTGGGTGGATTGACGGACCGATGAACGAAAAAAAAGAATCGGTCAGGCAGACAGACAGACAGACAGACGGACAAATCAAAGGACAGACAGACAGACAGAGTGGTGGACAGATGACTGGAGATGACTGACCAGGTCAGCCAGGTGGTTCATTCCCAGGTGGTAGCTGTGCAGACCACGGTCCGCCTCCAGGTTGTGCTGCTCGATCTTCTGCAGGTTGCTCTCCCAGATCACACGCCTGAACCACGCGATAAGAACAACACGAAAGACAGTGGCCTACAGAGAAGCTAAAACCATCATACGCAACCATTACCAGTCCCAGTCTCCCTCACAGGACTACAGACCCCAGAACACATCTCACGATAAGAACAATACGAATGTCAAGCGAAGCATTGGAGATAGTTGAGTATTGCATAGGAAACCAAGCAGGCAGCAAAGTGGGGGCAGTTCAGCCATCGCGTGGCCTACAGAGAAGCTAAAACCATCATTCGCAACCATTACCAGTCCCAGTCTCCTTCACAGGACCACAGACCCCAGAACACATATCACGGCACTGCCCCCCCCCCCCCCCCCCCCCCCCCCCCCCCCCCGCCCCCCCCCCCCCCCCCCCCCCCCCCCCCCCCCCCCCCCCCCCCCCCCCCCCCCCCCCCCCCCCCCCCCCCCCCCCCCCCCCCCCCCCCCCCCCCCCCCCTCCCCCCCCCCCCCCCCCCCCCCCCCCCCCCCCCCCCCCCCCCCCCCCCCCCCCCCCCCCCCCCACCCCCCCCCCACCCCCCCCCCCCCCCCCCCCCCCCCCCCCCCCCCCCCCTGCTCTATGATGCCAGACCTGGATGGAGTGAAGCTAAAGGTGCAGCTCTGGTCAGCCACTGAGAACTGGAGAAAACAGTGAGCTATGTCATCTTCACTGGTGTCATAGTCTGACGCTACCAACAGCATCGAACATAGTAGGGGAAGACGGGGTAAAAAGCGCATGGGCGGGTAAGAAGCCCACCCCAATTATCTCATGAAATAAAGAAAATTTCAGTCAAATTTGCCCATGAGACGAATGCTAGACATTAACGCTCGTCTCATGGGCAAAATGAGACTGAAATTTGCTTCATTTCATGAGATAATTGGGGTGGGCTTCTTACCCGCCCATGCGCTTTTTACCCCGTCTTCCCCTAGTATTGGAAATATTAAACAATAACCCAGAACAAGACTATTCCTCTGAACAGCAAAACAAGTACGTTAGCAATGCCTGAACTTTCGTTTTGTATTTTTAGAATTCCCATGGCTGATACACTTAAAACATTTTTTGTTATCTTTTCAAAGGGTGTGCATGCATGTATTCACTCTTCGCATCATGAGCACGAGCACGCATAATTTCTGCTGACGATTTTACTCCTGACGTTAGTATGAGTACAAGTGTCTTTTAGGTTATTCCTGAAATTTAAAGCATTGAAAATGTATCATAATGGATCTTACAGACAGGACATACAGAACAAATCAGATAGCAAATAAAGTATACCCACCTGACTTGCTCCTCTGTCTCCGTATAGTGTTTGTTGTAGGTTCTCTTGAAGATGGCCCATTCTCGGTCTAAGTCTAGCAGCGAGGCTGACAGAGCCGTAGCCCACACCACAACAGTAACCAACAGTTTGAGACGAAACATCTGATTGGTGGAGGGAAAAGGAAGTGCCAACAAAAGTGAGCAAAGCAAGCATATGATTGGTTCGGAATATATTTGGTTTTTTTTAAAACCACGTGGGAACTATATGGAGAATTTTTTTTTAAAAAACGAAATCAACAAGAATGAGTATTCTAAGTAAAGGATTAAGTCAGGCAATGTTTAAGAAAAGGCAAAAGATGGCAATTTCATTATTTCAGCCACCAGGCAATGATTTTGACACTTAGAGGTTGCATAAACGCGCGCTTAGACCGACTTTAACCTGCCCCTAATCATTGCCCCAAACCCGCCCCCTTGTGTGACCAAAACATATCACATTAAAAGTACGAAAAAAGAAAAGGTTCTTGATTGTTAAGAAACATACAATGTTACGAGTTGCTATATCATGTTCCCCTTATCATGGCCTGAGCGTTGATAAACGCTGTAACCGTGGGTAGTGCGATACAATTAATCAAATAAAAGGTAGTCTCTATGTGTCACCACTTTCGTCTCTATGTGTCCCCGTCTCTATGTGTCACCACTTTCGTCTCTATGTGTCCCCGTCTCTATGTGTCACCACTTTCGTCTCTATGTGTCCCCGTCTCTATGTGTCACCACTTTCGTCTCTATGTGTCCCCGTCTCTATGTGTCCCCGTCTCTATGTGTCACCACTCTTTCGTCTCTATGTGTCCCCGTCTCTATGTGTCACCACTTTCGTCTCTATGTGTCCCCGTCTCTATGTGTCACCACTTTCGTCTCTATGTGTCCCCGTCTCTATGTGTCACCACTTTCGTCTCTATGTGTCCCCGTCTCTATGTGTCACCACTTTCGTCTCTATGTGTCCCCGTCTCTATGTGTCACCACTTTCGTCTCTATGTGTCCCCGTCTCTATGTGTCACCACTTTCGTCTCTATGTGTCCCCGTCTCTATGTGTCACCACTTTCGTCTCTATGTGTCCCCGTCTCTATGTGTCACCACTTTCGTCTCTATGTGTCCCCGTCTCTATGTGTCACCACTTTCGTCTCTATGTGTCCCCGTCTCTATGTGTCACCACTTTCGTCTCTATGTGTCCCCGTCTCTATGTGTCACCACTTTCGTCTCTATGTGTCCCCGTCTCTATGTGTCACCACTTTCGTCTCTATGTGTCCCCGTCTCTATGTGTCACCACTTTCGTCTCTATGTGTCCCCGTCTCTATGTGTCACCACTTTCGTCTCTATGTGTCCCCGTCTCTATGTGTCACCACTTTCGTCTCTATGTGTCCCCGTCTCTATGTGTCCCCGTCTCTATGTGTCACCACTTTCGTCTCTATGTGTCCCCGTCTCTATGTGTCACCACTTTCGTCTCTATGTGTCCCCGTCTCTATGTGTCACCACTTTCGTCTCTATGTGTCCCCGTCTCTATGTGTCACCAATTTCGTCTCTATGTGTCCCCGTCTCTATGTGTCACCACTTTCGTCTCTATGTGTCCCCGTCTCTATGTGTCACCACTTTCGTCTCTATGTGTCCCCGTCTCTATGTGTCCCACGTCTCTCTATGTGTCCCCGTCTCTATGTGTCACCACTTTCGTCTCTATGTGTCCCCGTCTCTATGTGTCACCACTTTCGTCTCTATGTGTCCCCGTCTCTATGTGTCACCACTTTCGTCTCTATGTGTCCCCGTCTCTATGTGTCACCACTTTCGTCTCTATGTGTCCCCGTCTCTATGTGTCACCACTTTCGTCTCTATGTGTCCCCGTCTCTATGTGTCACCACTTTCGTCTCTATGTGTCCCCGTCTCTATGTGTCACCACTTTCGTCTCTATGTGTCCCCGTCTCTATGTGTCACCACTTTCGTCTCTATGTGTCCCCGTCTCTATGTGTCACCCTTTCGTCTCTATGTGTCCCCGTCTCTATGTGTCACCACTTTCGTCTCTATGTGTCCCCGTCTCTATGTGTCACCACTTTCGTCTCTATGTGTCCCCGTCTCTATGTGTCACCACTTTCGTCTCTATGTGTCCCCGTCTCTATGTGTCACCACTTTCGTCTCTATGTGTCCACGTCTCTATGTGTCACCACTTTCGTCTCTATGTGTCCCTACGTCTCTATGTGTCCCCAATTTCGTCTCTATGTGTCCCCGTCTCTATGTGTCCCCGTCTCTATGTGTCACCACTTTCGTCTCTATGTGTCCCCGTCTCTATGTGTCACCACTTTCGTCTCTATGTGTCCCCGTCTCTATGTGTCACCACTTTCGTCTCTATGTGTCCCCGTCTCTATGTGTCACCACTTTCGTCTCTATGTGTCCCCGTCTCTATGTGTTCACCACTTTCGTCTCTATGTGTCCCCGTCTCTATGTGTCACCACTTGCGTCGTCTCTATGTGTCCCCGTCTCTATGTGTCACCACTTTCGTCTCTATGTGTCCCCGTCTCTATGTGTCACCACTTTCGTCTCTATGTGTCCCCGTCTCTATGTGTCACCAATTTCGTCTCTATGTGTCCCCGTCTCTATGTGTCCCATCAATTTCGTCTCTATGTGTCCCCGTCTCTATGTGTCACCACTTTCGTCTCTATGTGTCCCCGTCTCTATGTGTCACCAATTTCGTCTCTATGTGTCCCCGTCTCTATGTGTCACCACTTTCGTCTCTATGTGTCCCCGTCTCTATGTGTCACCACTTTCGTCTCTATGTGTCCCCGTCTCAATGTGTCACCACTTTCGTCTCTATGTGTCCCCGTCTCTATGTGTCACCACTTTCGTCTCTATGTGTCCCCGTCTCTATGTGTCACCACTTTCGTCTCTATGTGTCCCCGTCTCTATGTGTCACCACTTTCGTCTCTATGTGTCCCCGTCTCTATGTGTCACCACGTTCGTCTCTATGTGTCCCCGTCTCTATGTGTCACCACTTTCGTCTCTATGTGTCCCCGTCTCTATGTGTCACCACTTTGTCTCTATGTGTCCCCGTCTCTATGTGTCACCACTTTCGTCTCTATGTGTCCCCGTCTCTATGTGTCACCACTTTCGTCTCTATGTGTCCCCGTCTCTATGTGTCACCACTTTCGTCTCTATGTGTCCCCGTCTCTATGTGTCACCACTTTCGTCTCTATGTGTCCCCGTCTCTATGTGTCACCACTTTCGTCTCTATGTGTCCCTCGTCTCTATGTGTCACCAGTTTTGTCTCTATGTGTCCCCGTCTCTATGTGTCACCACTTTCGTCTCTATGTGTCCCCGTCTCTATGTGTCACCACTTTCGTCTCTATGTGTCCCCGTCTCTATGTGTCACAACTTTCGTCTCTATGTGTCCCCGTCTCTATGTGTCACCACTTTCGTCTCTATGTGTCCCAGTCTCTATGTGTCACCACTTTCGTCTCTATGTGTCCCCGTCTCTATGTGTCACCACTTTCGTCTCTATGTGTCCCCGTCTCTATGTGTCACCACTTTTTCTCTCTATGTGTCCCCGTCTCTATGTGTCACCACTTTCGTCTCTATGTGTCCCCGTCTCTATGTGTCACCACTTTTGTCTCTATGTGTCCCCGTCTGTATGTGTCACCACTTTCGTCTCTATGTGTCCCCGTCTCTATGTGTCACCACTTTCGTCTCTATGTGTCCCCGTCTCTATGTGTCACCACTTTCTCTATGTGTCATCAGATGTCTCTCTATGTGTCCCCGTCTCTATGTGTCACCACTTTCGTCTCTATGTGTCCCCGTCTCTATGTGTCACCACTTTCGTCTATATGTGTCCCCGTCTATATGTGTCACCACTTTCGTCTCTATGTGTCCCCGTCTCTATGTGTCACCACTTTCGTCTCTATGTGTCCCCGTCTCTATGTGTCACCACTTTCGTCTCTATGTGTCCCCGTCTCTATGTGTCACCACTTTCGTCTCTATGTGTCCCCGTCTCTATGTGTCACCACTTTCGTCTCTATGTGTCCCCGTCTCTATGTGTCACCACTTTCGTCTCTATGTGTCCCCGTCTCTATGTGTCACCACTTTCGTCTCTATGTGTCCCCGTCTCTATGTGTCACCACTTTCGTCTCTATGTGTCCCCGTCTCTATGTGTCACCACTTTCGTCTCTATGTGTGTCCCCGTCTCTATGTGTCACCACTTTCGTCTCTATGTGTCCCCGTCTCTATGTGTCACCCAACTTTCGTCTCTATGTGTCCCCGTCTCTATGTGTCACCATGTTTCGTCTCTATGTGTCCCGTCTCTATGTGTCACCACTTTCGTCTCTATGTGTCCCCGTCTCTATGTGTCACCACTTTCGTCTCTATGTGTCCCCGTCTCTATGTGTCACCACTTTCGTCTCTATGTGTCCCCGTCTCTATGTGTCACCACTTTCGTCTCTATGTGTCCCCGTCTCTATGTGTCACCACTTTCGTCTCTATGTGTCCCCGTCTCTATGTGTCACCACTTTCGTCTCTATGTGTCCCCGTCTCTATGTGTCACCACTTTCGTCTCTATGTGTCCCCGTCTCTATGTGTCACCACTTTCGTCTCTATGTGTCCCCGTCTCTATGTGTTCACCACTGTCGTCTCTATGTGTCCCCGTCTCTATGTGTCACCACTTTCGTCTCTATGTGTCCCCGTCTCTATGTGTCACCACATTTCGTCTCTATGTGTCCCCGTCTCTATGTGTCACCACTTTCGTCTCTATGTGTCCCCGTCTCTATGTGTCACCACTTTCGTCTCTATGTGTCCCCGTCTCTATGTGTCACCACTTTCGTCTCTATGTGTCCCCGTCTCTATGTGTCACCAATTTAGTCTCTATGTGTCCCCGTCTCTATGTGTCACCACTTTCGTCTCTATGTGTCCCCGTCTCTATGTGTCACCACTTTCGTCTCTATGACCCCGTCTCTATGTGTCACCACTTTCGTCTCTATGTGTCCCCGTCTCTATGTGTCACCACTTTCGTCTCTATGTGTCCCCGTCTCTATGTGTCACCCACTTTCGTCTCTATGTGTCCCCGTCTCTAGGTGTCACCACTTTAGTCTCTATTTGTGTCCCCGTCTCTATGTGTCACCACTTTCGTCTCTATGTGTCCCCGTCTCTATGTGTCACCACTTTCGTCTCTATGTTTCCCCGTCTCTATGTGTCACCACTTTCGTCTCTATGTGTCCCCGTCTCTATGTGTCACCACTTTCGTCTCTCTATGTGTCCCCGTCTCTATGTGTCACCCGTCTCTATGTGTCCCCGTCTCTATGTGTCACCACTTTCGTCTATATGTGTCCCCGTCTCTATGTGTCACCACTTTCGTCTCTATGTGTCCCCGTCTCTATGTGTCACCACTTTCGTCTCTATGTGTCCCCGTCTCTATGTGTCACCACTTTCGTCTCTATGTGTTCCCCGTCTCTATGTGTCACCACTTTCGTCTCTACTGTGTCCCCGTCTCTATGTGTCACCACTTTCGTCTCTATGTGTCCCCGTCTCTATGTGTCACCACTTTCGTCTCTATGTGTCCCCGTCTCTATGTGTCACCACTTTCGTCTCTATGTGTCCCCGTCTCTATGTGTCACCACTTTCGTCTCTATGTGTCCCCGTCTCTATGTGTCACCACTTTCGTCTCTATGTGTCCCCGTCTCTATGTGTCACCAGTCTTTCGTCTCTATGTGTCCCCGTCTCTATGTGTCCCCGTCTCTACACCACTTTCGTCTCTATGTGTCCCCGTCTCTATGTGTCACCACTTTCGTCTCTATGTGTCCCCGTCTCTATGTGTCACCACTTTCGTCTCTATGTGTCCCCGTCTCTATGTGTCACCACTTTCGTCTCTATGTGTCCCCGTCTCTATGTGTCACCACTTTCGTCTCTATGTGTCCCCGTCTCTATGTGTCACCACTTTCGTCTCTATGTGTCCCCGTCTCTATGTGTCACCACTTTCGTCTCTATGTGTCCCCGTCTCTATGTGTCACCACTTTCGTCTCTATGTCCCCGTCTCTATGTGTCACCACGTTCGTCTCTATGTGTCCCCGTCTCTATGTGTCACCACTTTCGTCTCTATGTGTCCCCGTCTCTATGTGTCACCAATTTCGTCTCTATGTGTCCTAGTCTCTATGTGTCACCACTTTCGTCTCTATGTGTCCCCGTCTCTATGTGTCACCACTTTCGTCTCTATGTGTCCCCGTCTCTATGTGTCACCACTTTCGTCTCTATGTGTCCCAGTCTCTATGTGTCACCACTTTCGTCTCTATGTGTCCCCGTCTCTATGTTTCACCACTTTCGTCTCTATGTCCCCGTCTCTATGTGTCACTACTTTCGTCTCTATGACCCGTCTCTATGTGTCACCACTTTCGTCTCTATGTGTCCCCGTCTCTATGTGTCACCCACTTTCGTCTCTATGTGTCCCCGTCTCTATGTGTCACCACTTTTCGTCTCTATGTGTCCCCGTCTCTATGTGTCACCACTTTCGTCTCTATGTGTCCCCGTCTCTATGTGTCACCACTTTCGTCTCTATATGTGTCCCCGTCTCTATGTGTCACCACTTTCGTCTCTATGTGTCCCCGTCTCTATGTGTCACCACTTTCGTCTCTATGTGTCCCCGTCTCTATGTGTCACCACTTTCGTCTCTATGACCCCGTCTCTATGTGTCACCACTTTCGTCTCTATGTGTCCCCGTCTCTATGTGTCACCACTTTCGTCTCTATGTGTCCCCGTCTCTATGTGTCACCACTCTCGTCTCTATGTGTCCCCGTCTCTATGTGTCACCACTTTCGTCTCTATGTGTCCCCGTCTCTATGTGTCACCACACTTCGTCTCTATGTGTCCCCGTCTCTATGTGTCACCACTTTCGTCTCTATGTGTCCCCGTCTCTATGTGTCACCACTTTCGTCTCTATGTGTCCCCGTCTCTATGTGTCACCGTCTCTAAGTGTCGTCTCTATGTGTCCCCGTCTCTATGTGTCACCACTTTCGTCTCTATGTGTCCCCGTCTCTATGTGTCACCACTTTCGTCTCTATGTGTCCCCGTCTCTATGTGTCCCCAGTCTCTATGTGTCCTCGTCTCACCACTTTCGTCTCTATATGTGTCCCCGTCTCTATGTGTCACCACTTTCGTCTCTATGTGTCCCCGTCTCTATGTGTCTCCACTTTCGTCTCTATGTGTCCCCGTCTCTATGTGTCCACCACTTTCGTCTCTATGTGTCCCCGTCTCTATGTGTCACCACTTTCGTCTCTATGTGTCCCCGTCTCTATGTGTCACCACTTTCGTCTCTATGTGTCAACCCGTCTCTATGTGTCCCCGTCTCTATGTGTCACCACTTTCGTCTCTATGTGTCCCCGTCTCTATGTGTCACCAATTTCGTCTCTATGTGTCCCCGTCTCTATGTGTCCCACTTTCGTCTCTATGTGTCCCCCGTCTCTATGTGTCACCACTTTCGTCTCTATGTGTCCCCGTCTCTATGTGTCACCACTTTCGTCTCTATGTGTCCCCGTCTCTATGTGTCCCACTTTCGTCTCTATGTGTCCCCGTCTCTATGTGTCACCACTTTCGTCTCTATGTGTCCCCGTCTCTATGTGTCACCACTTTCGTCTCTATGTGTCCCCGTCTCTATGTGTCACCACTTTCGTCTCTATGTGTCCCCCGTCTCTATGTGTCACCACTTTCGTCTCTATGTGTCCCCGTCTCTATGTGTCACCACTTTCGTCTCTATGTGTCCCCGTCTCTATGTGTCACCACTTTCGTCTCTATGTGTCCCCGTCTCTATGTGTCACCCTTCTCTATTTCGTCTCTATGTGTCCCCGTCTCTATGTGTCACCACTTTCTCGTCTCTATGTGTCCCCGTCTCTATGTGTCACCACTTTCGTCTCTATGTGTCCCCGTCTCTATGTGTCCCCACTTTCGTCTCTATGTGTCCCCGTCTCTATGTGTCACCACTCTTTGGCACCACTTTCGTCTCTATGTGTCCCCGTCTCTATGTGTCACCACTTTCGTCTCTATGTGTCCCCGTCTCTATGTGTCAACCACTTTCGTCTCTATGTGTCCCCGTCTCTATGTGTCACCACTTTCGTCTCTATGTGTCCCCGTCTCTATGTGTCACCACTTTCTCTATGAGTCTCCGTCTCTATGTGTCACCACTTTCGTCTCTATGTGTCCCCGTCTCTATGTGTCACCACCGTCTCTGTGTGTCCCCGTCTCTATGTGTCACCACTTTCGTCTCTATGTGTCCCCGTCTCTATGTGTCACCACTTTCGTCTCTATGTGTCCCCGTCTCTATGTGTCACCACTTTCGTCTCTATGTGACCCCGTCTCTATATGTCACCACTTTCGTCTCTATGTGTCCCCGTCTCTATGTGTCACAACTTTCGTCTCTATGTGTCCCCGTCTTCTATGTGTCACCACTTTCGTCTCTATGTGTCCCCGTCTCTATGTGTCACCACTTTCGTCTCTATGTGTCCCCGATCTCTATGTGTCACCACTTTCGTCTCTATGTGACCCCGTCTCTATGTGTCACCACTTTCGTCTCTATGTGTCCCCGTCCTCTATGTGTCACCACTTTCGTCTCTATGTGTCCCCGTTCTCTATGTGTCACCACTTTCGTCTCTATGTGTCCCCCGTCTCTATGTGTCACCCACTTTCGTCTCTATGTGTCCCCGTCTCTATGTCTCTATCTGTGTCACCACTTTCGTCTCTATGTGTCCCCGTCTCTATGTGTCAACCACTTTCGTCTCTATGTGTCCCCGTCTCTATGTGTCACCACTTTCGTCTCTATGTGTCCCCGTCTCTATGTGTCACACTTTAGTCTCTATGTGTCCCGTCTATGTGTGTCACCACTTTCGTATATATGTCCCCGTCTCTATGTGTCACCACTTTCGTCTCTATGTGTCACCCGTCTCTATGTGTCACCGATTTCGTCTCTATGTGTCACCGTCTCTATGTGTCCCCCCTTTCGTCTCTATGTGTCCCCGTCCTATATGTCCGTCTCTATGTGTCACCACTTTCGTCTCTATGTGTCCCCGTCTCTATGTGTCACCACTTTCGTCTCTATGTGTCCCCGTCTCTATTTGTCACCACTTTCGTCTCTATGTGTCCCCGTCTCTATGTGTCACCACTTTCGTCTCTATGTTGTCCCCGTCTCTATGTGTCCCCACTTTCGTCTCTATGTGTCCCCGTCTCTATGTGTCACCACTTTCGTCTCTATGTGTCCCCGTCTCTATGTGTCACCACTTTCGTCTCTATGTGTCCCCTTCTCTATGTGTCACCACTTTCGTCTCTATGTGTCCCCGTCTCTATGTGTCACCACTTTCGTCTCTTTGTGTCCCCGTCTATATGTGTCACCACTTTCGTCTATGTGTTCCCCGTCTCTATGTGTCACCACTTTCGTCTCTATGTGTCCCCGTCTCTATGTGTCCCCGTCCGTCTATGTGTCCCCGTCTCTATGTGTCACCACTTTCGTCTCTATGTGTCCCCCGTCTCTATGTGTCACCACTTTCGTCTCTATGTGTCCCCGTCTCTATGTGTCACCACTTTCGTCTCTATTTGTCCCCGTCTCTATGTGTCACCACTTTCGTCTCTATGTGTCCCCGTCTCTATGTGTCACCCTCATTCGTCTCTATGTGTCCCCGTCTCTATGTGTCACCACTTTCGTCTCTATGTGTCCCCGTCTCTATGTGTCACCACTTTCGTCTCTATGTGTCCCCGTCTCTATGTGTCACCACATTTTCGTCTCTATGTGTCCCCGTCTCTATGTGTCCACCACTTTCGTCTCTATGTGTCCCCGTCTCTATGTGTCACCACTTTCGTCTCTATGTGTCCCAGTCTCTATGTGTCACCACTTTCGTCTCTATGTGTCCCCGTCTATATGTGTCACCACTTTCGTCTCTATGTGTCCCCGTCTCTATGTGTCACCACTTTCGTCTCTATGTGTCCCCGTCTCTATGTGTCACAACTTCGTCTATGTGTCCCCCCGTCTCTTATGTTTCACACTTTTCGTCTCTATGTGTGCCCGTCTCTATGTGTCACCACCTTTCATCTCTATGTCTCCCCGTCTCTATGTGTCACCACTTTCGTATCTTTGTGTCACCAATTTCGTCTCTATGTGTCAACAACTTATCGACTCTATGTGTCCCCGTCTCTATGCTTCACCAATTTCGTCCCTATGTTTACCCGTCTCTATGTGTCACCACGTTCGTCTCTATGGGTCCCCGTCTCTATGTGTCACCACTTTCGTCTCTATGTGTCCCCCGTCTCTATGTGTCAACACTTTCGTCTCTATGTGTCCCAGTCTCTATGTGTCACAACTTTCGTCTCTATGTGTCCACGTCTATATGTGTCACCACTTTCGTCTATATGTGTCACCACTTTAG
>JAGGCT020004045.1:139235-154235 GCA_017654935.2 Phymorhynchus buccinoides
ATAGAGACGGGACACATAGAGACGAAAGTGGTGACACATAGAGACGGGGACACATAGAGACGAAAGTGGTGACACATAGAAACGGGGGACACATATAGACGAAATGTGGTGCCACATAGATACGGGGACACATAGAGAGACGAAAGTGGGTGACACATAGAGGACGGGGACACATAGAGACGAAAGCATGGTGACACATAGAGACGGGGACACATATAGACGAAAGTGGTGACACATAGAGACGGGGACACATAGAGACGAAATTGGGTACACATAGAGACGGGGACACATAGAGACGAAATAGAGGTGACACATAGAGACGGGGACACATAGAGACGAAATGGAGACACATAGAGACGGGGACACATAGAGACGAAAGTGGTGACACATAGAGACGGGGTCCTAGAGACGAAAGTGGTGACACATAGAGACGGGGACACATAGAGACGAAAGTACTGACACATAGAGATGGGGACACATAGAGACGAAATTGGTGACACATAGAGACGGGGGGGGACACATAGAGACGACAGTGGTGACACATAGAGACGGGGACACATAGAGACGAAAAGTGGTGACACATAGAGACGGGGACACATAGAGACGAAAGTGGTGACACATAGAGACGGGGACACATAGAGACGAAAGTGGTGACACATAGAGACGGGGACACATAGAGACGATAGTGTGGACACATAGAGACGGGGACACATAGAGACGAAAGAGACGTGACACATAGAGACGGTGGTGACACATAGAGACGAAGTGGTGACACATAGAGACGGTGACACATAGAGACGGGGACACATAGAGACGAAAGTGGTGACACATAGAGACGGGGACAACATAGAGACGAAAGTGGTGACACATAGAGATCGGGGACACATAGAGACGAAAGTGGTGACACATAGAGACGGGGGACACAGAGACGGAGACATATAGAGACGGGGACACATAGAGACGAAAAGTGGTGACACATAGAGACGGGTACACATAGAGACGAAAGTGGTGACACATAGAGACGGGGACACATAGAGACTAAAGTGGTGACACATAGAGACGGGGACACATAGAGACTAAAGTGGTGACACATAGAGACGGGGTCATAGAGACGAAAGTGGTGACACATAGAGACGGGGACACATAGATACGAAATTGGTGACACATAGAGACGGGGACACATAGTGACGAAATTGGTGACACATAGAGACGGGGACACAAAGAGAGGGGTACACATAGAGTGGGGACACATATAGACGGGGACACATAAAGACGAAAGTGGTGACACATAGAGACGGGGACACATAGAGACGAAAGTGGTGACACATAGAGACGGGGACACAAAGACACGGGACACATAGTGACACATAGAGACGGTGGTGACACATAGAGACGAAAGTGGTGACACATAGAGACGGGGACACATAGAGACGAAAGTGGAGACACATAGAGACGGTGACACATAGAGACGGGGACACATAGACTGGTGACACATAGAGACGAAAGTGGTGACACATAGAGACGGGGTCACATAGAGACGAATGTGGTGACACATAGAGACGGGGACACATAGAGACGAAAGTGGTGACACATAGAGACGGGGACATATAGAGACGAACATATGGGTGACACATAGAGACGGGGACACATAGAGACGAAAGTGGTGACACATAGAGACGGGGACGCATAGAGACAAGGTCACATAGAGACAAGGTCACATAGAGACGAAAGCTGGTGACACATAGAGACGGGGACACATAGAGACGAAAGTGGTGACACATTAGAGACGGGGACACATAGAGACGAAAGTGGTGACACATAGAGACGGGGACACATAAAGACGAAATTGGGGACACATAGAGACGGGGACACATAGAGACGAAAATGGTGACACATAGAGACGGGGACACATAGAGACGAAAGTGGTGACACATAGAGACGGGGACAACATAGAGACGAAAGTGGTGACACATAGAGACGGGGACACATAGAGAACAAAGTGGTGACACATAGAGACGGGGACACATAGAGACGAAAGTGGTGACACATAGAGACGGGGTCATAGAGACGGGAATTGGTGTCACATATAGACGGGGGACACATAGAGACGAAAGTGGTGACACATAGAGACGGGGTCATAGAGACGAAAGTGGTGACACATAGAGACGGGGACACATAGAGACGAAAGTGGTGGTGTCACATGGAGACGGGGACACATAGAGACAAACTTTACCCCGACACATAGAGACGGGGACACATAGAAGACGAAAGTGGTGACACATAGAGACGGGGACAAATAGAGACGAAATTGGTGACACATAGAGACGGGGACACATAGAGACGAAAGTGGTGACACATAGAGACGGGGACACATAGAGACACAAGTGGTGACACATAGAGAACGGGGACACATAGAGACTAAAGTGGTGACACATAGAGACGGGACACATAGAGACGAAAGTGGTGACACATAGAGACGGGGACACCATAGAGACGAAAAGTGGGGACACATAGAGACGGGGACACATAGAGACGAAATAGTGGTGACAGCCATAGAGACGGGGACACATAGAGACGAAAGTGGTGACACATAGAGACGGGGACACCATAGAGACTAAAGTGGTGACACATAGAGACGGGTGACACATAGAGACGAAAGTGGTGACACATAGAGACGGGGACACATAGAGACGAAAGTGGTGACACATAGAGACGGGGACACATAGAGACGAAAGTGGTGACACATAGAGACGGGGCACACATAGGGGACACATAGAGACGAAAGTGGTGACACATAGATACGGGGACACATAGAGACGAAAGTGGTGACACATAGAGACGGGGACACATAGAGACGAAAGTGGTGACACATAGAGACTGGGACACATATAGACGAAAGTGGTGACACATAGAGACGGGGACACATAGAGACGAAAGTGGGGACACATAGAGACGGGGACACATAGAGACGGGACAAATGTGTGACACATAGAGACGATAGAACGGGGACACATAGAGACGAAAGTGGTGACACATAGAGACGGGGACACATAGAGACGAAAGTGGTGACACATAGAGACGGGGTCAAAGAGACGAAAGTGGGACAAATAGAGACGGGGACACATAGAGACGAAAGGTGTGACACATAGAGACGGGGACACATAGAGACGAAAGTGGTGACACATAGAGACGGGGACACATAGAGACGAAAGTGGTGACACATAGAGACGGGGACACATAGAGACGGTGGACACACATAGAGACGGGGACAACATAGAGACGAAAGTGGTGACACATAGAGACGGGGACACATAGAGACGAAAGTGGTGACACATAGAGACGGGGACACATAGAGACGAAATTGGTGACACATAGAGACGGGGACATACATAGAGACGAAAGTGGTGACACATAGAGACGGGGACACATAGAGACGAAAGTGGTGACACATAGAGACGGGGACACATAGAGACGAAAGTGGTGACACATAGAGACGGGGACACATAGAGACGAAAGTGGTGACACATAGAGACGGGGACACATAGAGACGAAAGTGGTGACAAATAGAGACGGGGTCACATAGAGACGAAAGTGGTGACACATAGAGACGGGGACACATAGAGACGAAAGTGGGGACACATAGAGACGGGGACACATAGAGACGAAAGTGGTGACACATAGAGACGGGGGGACACATAGAGACGAAAGTGGTGACACATAGAGACGGGGACACATAGAGACGAAAGTGGTGACACATAGAGACGGGGACACATAGAGACGAAAGTGGTGACACATAGAGACGGGGACAAATAGAGACGAAAGTGGTGACACATAGAGACGGGGACACATAGAGACGAAAGTGGTGACACATAGAGACGGGGACACATAGAGACGAAAGTGGTGACACATAGAGACGGGGACACATAGAGACGAAAGTGGTGACACATAGAGACGGGGACACATAGAGACGAAATTGGTGACACATAGAGACGGGGACACATAGAGACGAAAGTGGTGACACATAGAGACGGGGACACATAGAGACGAAAGTGGTGACACATAGAGACGGGGACACATAGAGACGAAAGTGGTGACACATAGAGACGGGGACACATAGAGACGAAAGTGGTGACACATAGAGACGGGGACACATAGAGACGAAAGTGGGGACACATAGAGACGGGGACACATAGAGACGAAAGTGGTGACACATAGAGACGGGGGACACATAGAGACGAAAGTGGTGACACATAGAGACGGGGACACATAGAGACGAAAGTGGTGACACATAGAGACGGGGACACATAGAGACGAAAGTGGTGACACATAGAGACGGGGGGACACATAGAGACGAAAGTGGGGACACATAGAGACGGGGACACATAGAGACGAAAAGTGGTGACACATAGAGACGGGGACACATAGAGACGAAAGTGGTGACACATAGAGACGGGGACACATAGAGACGAAAGTGGTGACACATAGAGACGGGGTCACATAGAGACGAAAGTGGTGACACATAGAGACGGGGACACATAGAGACGAAGTGGTGACACATAGAGACGGGGGACACATAGAGACGAAAGTGGTGACACATAGAGACGGGGACACATAGAGACGAAAGTGGTGACACATAGAGACGGGGACACATAGAGACGAAAGTGGTGACACATAGAGACGGGGACACATAGAGACGAAATTGGTGACACATAGAGACGGGGGACACATAGAGACGAAATTGGTGACACATAGAGACGGGGACACATAGAGACGAAAGTGGTGACACATAGAGACGGGGACACATAGAGACGAAAGTGGTTGACACATAGAGACGGGGACACATAGAGACGAAAGTGGTGACAACATAGAGACGGGGACACATAGAGACGAAAAGTGGTGACACATAGAGACGGGGACACATAGAGACGAAATGTGTGACACATAGAGACGGGGACACATAGAGACGAAAGTGGTGACACATAGAGACGGGGACACATAGAGACGAAAGTGGTGACACATAGAGACGGGGGCACATAGAGACGAAAGTGTGACACATAGAGACGGGGACACATAGAGACGAAAGTGGTGACACATAGAGACGGGGACACATAGAGACGAAAGTGGTGACACATAGAGACGGGGACACATAGAGACGAAAGTGGTGACACATAGAGACGGGGACACATAGAGACGAAAGTGGTGACACATAGAGACGGGGACACATAGAGACGAAAGTGGTGACACATAGAGACGGGGACACATAGAGACGAAAGTGGTGACACATAGAGACGGGGACACATAGAGACGAAAGTGGTGACACATAGAGACGGGGACACATAGAGACGAAAGTGGTGACACATAGAGACGGGGACACATAGAGACGAAAGTGGTGACACATAGAGACGGGGACACATAGAGACGAAAGTGGTGACACATAGAGACGGGGACACATAGAGACGAAAGTGGTGACACATAGAGACGGGGACACATAGAGACGAAAGTGGTGACACATAGAGACGGGGACACATAGAGACGAAAGTGGTGACACATAGAGACGGGGACACATAGAGACGAAAGTGGTGACACATAGAGACGGGGACACATAGAGACGAAAGTGGTGACACATAGAGACGGGGACACATAGAGACGAAAGTGGTGACACATAGAGACGGGGACACATAGAGACGAAATTGGTGACACATAGAGACGGGGACACATAGAGACGAAAGTGGTGACACATAGAGACGGGGACACATAGAGACGAAAGTGGTGACACATAGAGACGGGGACACATAGAGACGAAAGTGGTGACACATAGAGACGGGGACACATAGAGACGAAAGTGGTGACACATAGAGACGGGGACACATAGAGACGAAAGTGGTGACACATAGAGACGGGGACACATAGAGACGAAAGTGGTGACACATAGAGACGGGGTCACATAGAGACGAAAGTGGTGACACATAGAGACGGGGACACATAGAGACGAAAGTGGTGACACATAGAGACGGGGACACATAGAGACGAAAGTGGTGACACATAGAGACGGGGACACATAGAGACGAAAGTGGTGACACATAGAGACGGGGACACATAGAGACGAAAGTGGTGACACATAGAGACGGGGACACATAGAGACGAAAGTGGTGACCACATAGAGACGGGGACACATAGAGACGAAAGTGGTGACACATAGAGACGGGGACACATAGAGACGAAAGTGGTGACACATAGAGACGGGGACACATAGAGACGAAAGTGGTGACACATAGAGACGGGGACACATAGAGACGAAACATGACGTGACACATAGAGACGGGACACATAGAGACGAAAGTGGTGACACCATAGAGACGGGGACACATAGAGACGGTGGTGACACATAGAGACGGGGACACATAGAGACGAAAGTGGTGACACATAGAGACGGGGACACATAGAGACGAAAGTGGTGACACATAGAGACGGGGACACATAGAGACGAAAGTGGTGACGGCTGTCACATAGAGACGGGGACACATAGAGACGAAAGTGGTGACACATAGAGACGGGGACACATAGAGACGAAAGTAGGTGACACATAGAGACGGGGACACATAGAGACGAAAGTTGGTGACACATAGAGACGGGGACACATAGAGACGAAAGTGGTGACACATAGAGACGGGGACACATAGAGACGAAAGTGGTGACACAATAGAGAGACGGGGACACATAGAGACGAAAGTGGTGACACATAGAGACGGGGACACATAGAGACGAAAGTGGTGACACATAGAGACGGGGACACATAGAGACGAAAGTGGTGACACATAGAGACGGGGACACATAGAGACGAAAGTGGTGACACATAGAGACGGGGACACACAGACGAAAGTTGTGACACATAGAGACGGGGACACATAGAGACGAAAGTGGTGACACATAGAGACGGGGACACATAGAGACGAAAGTGGTGACACATAGAGACGGGGACACATAGAGACGAAAACTGGTGACACATAGAGACGGGGACACATAGAGACGAAAAGTGGTGACACATAGAGACGGGGACACATAGAGACGAAAGTGGTGACACATAGAGACGGGGACACATAGAGACGAAAGTGGTGACACATAGAGACGGGGACACATAGAGACGAAAGTGGTGACACATAGAGACGGGGACACATAGAGACGAAAGTGGTGACACATAGAGACGGGGACACATAGAGACGAAAGTGGTGACACATAGAGACGGGGACACATAGAGACGAAAGTGGTGACACATAGAGACGGGGTCACATAGAGACGAAAGTGGTGACACATAGAGACGGGGACACATAGACGGGGACGATAAGACGAAAGTGGTGACACATAGAGACGGGGACACATAGAGACGAAAGTGGTGACACATAGAGACGGGGACACATAGAGACGAAAGTGGTGACACATAGAGACGGGGACACATAGAGACGAAAGTGGTGACACATTGAGACGGGGACACATAGAGACGAAAGTGGTGACACATAGAGACGGGGACACATAGAGACGAAAGTGGTGACACATAGAGACGGGGACACATAGAGACGAAAGTGGTGACACATAGAGACGGGGTCATAGAGACGAAAGTGGTGACACATAGAGACGGGGACACATAGAGACGAAAGTGGTGACACATAGAGACGGGGTCATAGAGACGAAAGTGGTGACACATAGAGACGGGGACACATAGAGACGAAAGTGGTGACACATAGAGACGGGGACACATAGAGACGAAAGTGGTGACACATAGAGACGGGGACACATAGAGACGAAAGTGGTGACACATAGAGACGGGGACACATAGAGACGAAAGTGGTGACACATAGAGACGGGGACACATAGAGACGAAAGTGGTGACACATAGAGACGGGGACACATAGAGACGAAAGTGGTGACACATAGAGACGGGGACACATAGAGACGAAAGTGGTGACACATAGAGACGGGGACACATAGAGACGAAAGTGGTGACACATAGAGACGGGGACACATAGAGACGGGGACACATAGAGACCAAAGTGGGGACACATAGAGACGGGGACACATAGAGACGAAAGTGGTGACACATAGAGACGGGGACACATAGAGACGAAAGTGGTGACACATAGAGACGGGGACACATAGAGACGAAAGTGGTGACACATAGAGACGGGGACACATAGAGACGAAAGTGGTGACTCATAGAGACGGGGACACATAGAGACGAAAGTGGTGACACATAGAGACGGGGACACATAGAGACGAAAGTGGTGACACATAGAGACGGGGACACATAGAGACGAAAGTGGTGACACATAGAGACGGGGACACATAGAGACGAAAGTGGTGACACATAGAGACGGGGACACATAGAGACGAAAGTGGTGACACATAGAGACGGGGACACATAGAGACGAAAGTGGTGACACATAGAGACGGGGACACATAGAGACGAAAGTGGTGACACATAGAGACGGGGACACATAGAGACGAAAGTGGTGACACATAGAGACGGGGACACATAGAGACGAAAGTGGGGACACATAGAGACGGGGACACATAGAGACGAAAGTGGTGACACATAGAGACGGGGACACATAGAGACGAAAGTGGTGACACATAGAGACGGGGACACATAGAGACGAAAGTGGTGACACATAGAGACGGGGACACATAGAGACGAAAGTGGTGACACATAGAGACGGGGACACATAGAGACGAAAGTGGTGACACATAGAGACGGGGACACATAGAGACGAAAGTGGTGACACATAGAGACGGGGACACATAGAGACGAAAGTGGTGACACATAGAGACGGGGACACATAGAGACGAAAGTGGTGACACATAGAGACGGGGACACATAGAGACGGGGACACATAGAGACCGGGACACATAGAGACGGGGACACATAGAGACGAAAGTGGTGACACATAGAGACGGGGACACATAGAGACGAAAGTGGTGACACATAGAGACGGGGACACATAGAGACGAAAGTGGTGACACATAGAGACGGGGACACATAGAGACGAAAGTGGTGACACATAGAGACGGGGACACATAGAAACGAAAGTGGTGACACATAGAGACGGGGACACATAGAGACGAAAGTGGTGACACATAGAGACGGGGACACATAGAGACGAAAGTGGTGACACATAGAGACGGGGACACATAGAGACGAAAGTGGTGACACATAGAGACGGGGACACATAGAGACGAAAGTGGTGACACATAGAGACGGGGACACATAGAGACGAAAGTGGTGACACATAGAGACGGGGACACATAGAGACGAAAGTGGTGACACATAGAGACGGGGACACATAGAGACGAAAGTGGTGACACATAGAGACGGGGACACATAGAGACGAAAGTGGTGACACATAGAGACGGGGACACATAGAGACGAAAGTGGTGACACATAGAGACGGGGACACATAGAGACGAAAGTGGTGACACATAGAGACGGGGACACATAGAGACGAAAGTGGTGACACATAGAGACGGGGACACATAGAGACGGGGACACATAGAGACGAAAGTGGTGACACATAGAGACGGGGACACATAGAGACGAAAGTGGTGACACATAGAGACGGGGACACATAGAGACGAAAGTGGTGACACATAGAGACGGGGACACATAGAGACGAAAGTGGTGACACATAGAGACTACCTTTTATTTGATTAATTGTATCGCACTACCCACGGTTACAGCGTTTATCAACGCTCAGGCCATGATAAGGGGAACATGATATAGCAACTCGTAACATTGTATGTTTCTTAACAATCAAGAACCTTTTCTTTTTTCGTACTTTTAATGTGATATGTTTTGGTCACACAAGGGGGCGGGTTTGGGGCAATGATTAGGGGCAGGTTAAAGTCGGTCTAAGCGCGCGTTTATGGAACCTCTAAGTGTCAAAATCATTGCCGGGTGGCTGAAATAATGAAATTGCCATCTTTTGCCTTTTCTTAAACATTGCCTGACTTAATCCTTTACTTAGAATACTCATTCTTGTTGATTTCGTTTTTAAAAAAAAAATTCTCCATATAGTTCCCACGTGGTTTTAAAAAAAACCAAATATATTCCGAACCAATCATATGCTTGCTTTGCTCACTTTTGTTGGCACTTCCTTTTCCCTCCACCAATCAGATGTTTCGTCTCAAACTGTTGGTTACTGTTGTGGTGTGGGCTACGGCTCTGTCAGCCTCGCTGCTAGACTTAGACCGAGAATGGGCCATCTTCAAGAGAACCTACAACAAACACTATACGGAGACAGAGGAGCAAGTCAGGTGGGTATACTTTATTTGCTATCTGATTTGTTCTGTATGTCCTGTCTGTAAGATCCATTATGATACATTTTCAATGCTTTAAATTTTAGGAATAACCTAAAAGACACTTGTACTCATACTAACGTCAGGAGTAAAATCGTCAGCAGAAATTATGCGTGCTCGTGCTCATGATGCGAAGAGTGAATACATGCATGCACACCCTTTGAAAAGATAACAAAAAATGTTTTAAGTGTATCAGCCATGGGAATTCTAAAAATACAAAACGAAAGTTCAGGCATTGCTAACGTACTTGTTTTGCTGTTCAGAGGAATAGTCTTGTTCTGGGTTATTGTTTAATATTTCCAATACTAGGGGAAGACGGGGTAAAAAGCGCATGGGCGGGTAAGAAGCCCACCCCAATTATCTCATGAAATGAAGCAAATTTCAGTCTCATTTTGCCCATGAGACGAGCGTTAATGTCTAGCATTCGTCTCATGGGCAAATTTGACTGAAATTTTCTTTATTTCATGAGATAATTGGGGTGGGCTTCTTACCCGCCCATGCGCTTTTTACCCCGTCTTCCCCTACTATGTTCGATGCTGTTGGTAGCGTCAGACTATGACACCAGTGAAGATGACATAGCTCACTGTTTTCTCCAGTTCTCAGTGGCTGACCAGAGCTGCACCTTTAGCTTCACTCCATCCAGGTCTGGCATCATAGAGCATGGGGGGGGGGGGGGGGGGGGGGGGGGGCAGTGCCGTGATATGTGTTCTGGGGTCTGTGGTCCTGTGAAGGAGACTGGGACTGGTAATGGTTGCGAATGATGGTTTTAGCTTCTCTGTAGGCCACGCGATGGCTGAACTGCCCCCACTTTGCTGCCTGCTTGGTTTCCTATGCAATACTCAACTATCTCCAATGCTTCGCTTGACATTCGTATTGTTCTTATCGTGAGATGTGTTCTGGGGTCTGTAGTCCTGTGAGGGAGACTGGGACTGGTAATGGTTGCGTATGATGGTTTTAGCTTCTCTGTAGGCCACTGTCTTTCGTGTTGTTCTTATCGCGTGGTTCAGGCGTGTGATCTGGGAGAGCAACCTGCAGAAGATCGAGCAGCACAACCTGGAGGCGGACCGTGGTCTGCACAGCTACCACCTGGGAATGAACCACCTGGCTGACCTGGTCAGTCATCTCCAGTCATCTGTCCACCACTCTGTCTGTCTGTCTGTCCTTTGATTTGTCCGTCTGTCTGTCTGTCTGTCTGCCTGACCGATTCTTTTTTTTCGTTCATCGGTCCGTCAATCCACCCACACCCCCGTGGGGATACCGGGGATCTTTTGTACAAATAGTTCCCCCACCTTCTGGAAGTTCTGTGCTTGTAACGTCCTCTAAATTCTGTCACTCTCTTTGACTCTGCTTTTTCCCTTTGCTTACTACAATCTGTTATCTTTCTGTCTTAACTGGTCCATTCTCCTGCCTTTTTTGCTATAAATTCTTGCCAAGATTTCTTCAGCCGAAGTCGGACATGCTGGGCCTAACTATTTCTTAGTTAGGCGCATAACGGCAGCATGACGCATCTACGCTCATATGACAGGAAACTGTCTGAGCGAACAAAGAAGAAGAATCCACCCACTAACCCGCACATACAATTACATTATTTCCAACATTATACAAACAGTGGACATTTGTCTTTGACGGAGGTTTGCAACAACGGGTTTGGTCAAAACCCAATTAGGAAAGGAAACTAGCTTGTTGCTTCAGTTTTGTTGCTTTGTATGTTTGTTATGTAAAGACAATAACACGTTTAAGCCAGGAAAGGAAACTGTACACATGCATAATATACTCGTACATACATGATGAAACGATGTCACGGAAGGGTTTGATGTTTCGCATCGCATTTTTAATAATTACTAGTCAAATTGACACATCGATTTGTCTTTATTACATTCATGGAACATAATTTTTCGTTCTACTCTGAAAGTCATTAGATTGTTTTAATAGTAGTTTCTAGAACTATTAGACTAGTATTTCCTAGAACTATTAAGCACATAGGCCGGGTTCACATTATACGCGTAAGTTCCGTACGGAAAACCATAAATAAGTGGAAGAAAGAAGAATAAAAGTTTACGCGTATAGGGGAAATTCGGACACGTGCGCAAATCTTTTCCCTTCTTTGTTTCACTTATTTATGGATTGCGCACGGGTTTCCGCATGGAATATCCGCTTATACGTGTACACGGCCATACTGAACAAATGTTACGAAATTAGACACTATACTTCAGACGAACATGATAAACATTAGAGAAACATTAGCCTACAAACATTAACTCATACTAAGAATCGGTTGTTTTTTGGTTTGTTATTTTTTCCAGACCAGCAAAGAGTTCAGCGCCATGTTGAACGGATTCAATATGTCGGCTCCCAACATGGGAATTTGCGGCGTGTATCTGCCTCCAAACAACGTGGGGGAATCCCCTTCTCGCGTGGACTGGCGAGATAAGGGCTATGTTACGCCTGTGAAAGATCAGGTAAAGTAGCGAAGTACAATGGTTTTCAACAATACGTAACGAATAACAGTAGAGAGCATCACCTTCATTTTTAGTTCCCAAGCGAAGCTTCGGGAAGTATTGTTTTTGTTTCATTCATCCGTCCGTCCGTCCGTCCGTCCGTCCGTCCGTCCGTCCGTCCGTCCGTCCGTCCGTCCGTCCGTCCGTCCGTGCGTGCGTGCGTCCGTCCAGCCGCGTCTTCACGAAAACCTTTCAATCTATTTCAATCACTTTTAGTGTACAAGTTGTAGAGGATGTTACCTATCGATTGATTGCTTTAGTTTTATTTTAAGGTCAAGGTCATGCTGATTAGGGAGTTCAAACTCCAAGACACTTAATCGCTAATCTCTCGTGAACGTTTGCACGCATTTCAATGCGGTTTTTTTTTATCATAACGTTTTTTGATAAAAAGGCTATAATATCATAATCATGAATTTGTCTGTGCGCTCGTGCGAACCCCAAAGCTGTATCTCAAGAACTGTTGCATGGAATCGCTTCAAATTTACTGCGGTGGTGCATCACAAAGGTACGCAGAAGGTCCCATACAAAAATAATAACCATGCTGACCTTGACCTTGAAGTTTGACCTTGAAAACGTACATTTCTTCTTGTGGCCGTATCTTTCACATCGTTGGACTTAAAATGTTCATATGTGGTGTGCAGATGCATTGGCTTAAGGTAATTCCGAATATTTAGTACAAGAAAAGTCAAGGTCAAGGTCAAGGTCAAGGTCACAACGGTCATAGCCTGTCAGAATGATCATCTGTAACCGGTCATTTACAACCACACATTTTTGACACATTTATTATTTATTAAGGTTTTGTTGTTGGCAATTGCTCAGCTTTTGTCGCTGGAGCGCAGATGTGTCATGCTGCTGTTATGCGCCCAAGTTCACCCGCTCGGGAACTCATCTGCCGCTCGGCGTTCCACTTGTGTGTTTTTTTAGTTTTGTTTTTTGTTTTTGCCTTGGGTGAAAAAGCAAGGGACTTAATTAAGTCCCACTGACGCACCACGATTAAGTCCCTTGGTGTTTTTTTCTGGTAGCTGTGACCCACATACAAATTTCCCCAGCTTCAAATTGAGGCTGCTCTTTAATTAAACTGATGTGTCGGTTTGAATTTGGGGCCATTTATATGGGAGTCAGACTTGGTCGAAACAAGATTTCTTACCAGCTATAAGAGGGAAAACACGTGAAACCCGTGATTTTGACACGTGATCTGGTGGGTCTTCATAAAAAACAAAACATTCCAGGCGAACTGCGGGTCGTGCTGGGCCTTCTCTGCCACGGGTTCTCTGGAGGGTCAGCACTTCAGGAAGACAGGGGATCTGGTGTCTCTGTCCGAACAGAACCTCGTGGACTGCTCCACCGAAGGTAAGACGCGTGCGTTGGTCGGTGCCTTAGCTGTTGGAAGGTCACGATCCCCGTGGGGATACTGGGGGGGGGGGGTCTTTCGTAAGAATAGCTCCCCCACCTTCTGGAAGTTCTGTGCTTGTAACTTCCTTTAATCTGCCACTCTCTTCTTTGACTCTGCCTTTTTCCCTTTGCTTTCTGTCATCTACTATCTTTTTGACTTATTGGCCCATTCTCCTGCCTTTAAAAAAAAATTCTTCCAAATAATTGTTTTCTCCTTTGAGCTCCTCCGAAATCGGAATGTGTCGGCTGTACGCAGCGGGGAGACCAGTGAAAACTGAAAACCGGACACATATGTACCTTACCCATTATGGCCTGGGAACGCAGAAGAAGAAGAAGAAGAAGAAGAAGAAGAAGGAAGGTCATGATGACGACGACATTGATGTTAGAGGATGATAATAATGATGATGACGACGACGACGACGACGACGACGACGATGGTGCCGACGAGATAGGATGTTTGGCAAATGTTAAGAATAGCTCCCTCCCTTAATTGCTCCTTCCAGTCATTTCAGACGGTTTCAGGTTAGGGTTAGGGTTAGGAATAGGGGCAGGGTTAGGGCTAGGCTTAGTGTCAGATTAGTCATCAACTTTTATTTTTGTGTGTATATTTGACGCTAATCTGACCCCAATCCTATCCCTATCCCTATCCCAAACCCGATTCCTAACCCTAACCCTAAACCTAACCTGAAACCATCTAATCCACACACAAAAATGATGGTATGTTATGAGATTGACACTTAACTGACCCTAAGCCTATCCCTAA
>JAGGCT020004045.1:156735-163009 GCA_017654935.2 Phymorhynchus buccinoides
AGTAGATATAAAGATGGTGGGAACGATCCTGGAGGCAATGCCTGGAGGCAGTGTAACTCCAGGAAAGTCCCAAATTTTTAACAATACAGATGTAGGTGAAGACGGGGTAAAAAGCCCATGGACGGGTAAGAAGCCCATGCCAATTATCTCATGAAATGAATAATATTTCAGTCACATTTTGCCCATGAGACGAGTGTTAATGTTTAGCATTCGTCTCATGGGCAAATTTGTCTGAAATGTTCTTTATTTCATGAGATAATTGGCATGGGCTTCTTACCCGCCCATGGGCTTTTTGCCCCGTCTTCACCTATGACAGTTGTAAATCTTTTCATTTTCATGTTATTCTTATAGGATGGCCAGTGCCACTACGCTGGAAGCAACCGGGGAGCCACTTTGACCTCTTGCCTGGACATTCGTCAGGATAGCGAGAAGGATTTGCAGTCAGCGGTGGCCAGAGAAGGTCCAGTCTCCGTGGCGATCGATGCCAAACACAGCTCCTTCCAGCTGTACAAGTCAGGGGTGTACTACGAACCTCAGTGCACCTCCAGCTACGACAAGCTGAACCACGCGGTGCTGGCTGTAGGCTACGGGACAGATGCAGCGTCTGGGGAGGCTTACTGGATCGTCAAGAACAGGTTTGCGTTATAGGTGAAGACGGGGTAAAAAGCCCATGGGTGGGTAAGAAGCCCATGCCAATTATCTCAGGAAATAAAGCAATGAATGAAAATTCATTTAACGTCCTCCGGTCTGGAACAGACACATATGGGACATTTATAGAGATAAAGATGGTGGGAACGATCCTGGAGGCAATGCCCGAAAGCAGTGCAACACCAGGAAAGTCCCGATTTTTTGTTTTAACTCAATAAAGCAAATGTCAGTCAAATTTGCCCATGAGACGAATGCTAAACATTAACACTCGTCTCATGGGCAAAATGTGACTGAAATTTGCTTCATTTCATGAGATAATTGGCATGGGCTTCTTACCCGCACATGGGCTTTTTTTTTTTATCCACGTCTTTTACCCTGTTCGGAAATAATTAGGGGAGTAATTTCATGGTGTGTGGGAAGTGATCTTGCCTAATTCAATCGGTCAAACAGGAAGGAGTTACTCTACCTTCAGGTAGATCCCCAGCTCTCGGCTCGCGTGTTTGAGTAGACTTTGCATCACTTAGAAACACCGTGCGTCATTTTAATTAAAACATTAAACTGATGTTATTTATATTTTTACGTCACATTTTGCAAGTTCTCTCAGTTTGTGGATACTGGACGCCCCTCATTTTTCAAAAAAAAAATGTTTGCAAGTCGCTGATTCACATCCTGCGGTTTCAAGCTTCGACGCCATTGTTGCATTGTTGCTATGGCATTTGACCGAGTAATGGAGGTAAACAATTATAATTTTCACGAAGTGCTTTTCACTAAGTATTTTTTCCGAAAATCGTCTATTATTCTCCGCAAGTTTGTTTTGTCTCTGTGTCTGATGTTCGTCCGCAGGGATGAAGACCATCCGTCAACAGTTCCAATGTCAAAGGGTTCAAGGGGTGGGGTGGGTACGAAGCTGACTAATGAGTCCGATGCGGGGCCTTGGAGGTTTTGTGTGTGACAGTGGGGACAGGGAAGAGATTGGGACAGGAAAGAGATTGTCTATGTGTTTGTAGAGTGGCACAGAGGCAACGTGCACGATAAACCCGAGTTCGAACCTGGGTACAGGGGATTTTTTCCTCTCACTCTGCACTAGTCCTTATGGTGGTCTGAACGTGGAGTCTTTCGGATGAGACGATAAACCGAGGTCCCGTGTGCCCATGCACTTAGCACACGTTAAACCCAGTGGCAACGAAAAAGTTGTCATTTGGTCAAAATTTACCCCCCCCCTTCGCTCCTCCTCAGTCACACAAATATCGCATGCAAATAAAATTGGGTGGTGCACCTCTGGCTGCGACGCTCTCTCCAGATGGGAGCAACCCGAATTTCACAGAGACGCCTCTGTGACTATAAATGTACCTAACCTAACCTAATCCATGGGTTTCTTTTTCAGCTGGGGCACGGATTGGGGACAGGCGGGCTACATCAAAATGGCCCGGAACAGAGACAACAACTGTGGCATCGCCACCGATGCCAGCTACCCCCTCGTCTAAACATACCCACCGGGACATTTTTCAAATTATTTTTCGTCTCCACCTCTTATTCGAGATGAATTCTACTGTTGATCGATTTTTTTAATATATATATTTGATATATTTATATAGATATGAAAAATTCTCTCTCTCTATATATATAATTATATATAAAATATATATACAAATATATATAAATACGGCAAAAGATAACAGCCGCACAGCCAGGCTTCCCACTCCACACATATTATATATTTCTTTCTTCTGTTAATTTATGTGTATGTGCGATAACCTGTTAACCGTTGCATTGAATCGCTTTAAATGTTGCATGGTTGGTGTGTCATTTAAAGTTGATCAGTCCTTGTGGACAAATATTACGAACTTGATGGAATTGATTTTGAAATTCGATCTTGAATTTGGACAGTTTTTGTGTGTGTATTTTGTTTTGGGTTTTAATTTTGACTTTGTTTTAATTTTTGTGTGTGAATGCTTGTTTATAATTAACAACAACTAATGCGTTTACAACAAACAACAATATCTAGTAACACAGGGCCTACAAATCATAACAATTTGGCCACCTCAGATTGTGTGCGAAATTGTTATGATTTGTAGGCTCGAACTGGAGTCCAAACACTCGACAGCATACACTATTTGCTATATTACACTATTTGCTATATACTATTTGTACTGTTAATAAATAGAGAAGAGTGTCAGTAGGTCTTGTGACGGTGATTGGGCAGGTCATTTCTTACCTGATAAACTTTGAACGTATAGCTCTTTATCGCTCTAATTTGTTTTCCAAACGTATCTTCTTTTACACCCTTCAAACAAACCCCCCCCCCCCCCCCCAGCCCACCCTTTTCTCCATCCGCTCAAGTCATCTGACATAGGCCTAGGCCTATTATTTGGTTGTTTATTTTAACCTATGTGGTACGGTGACGGAGTAGGGTCACAATAATCTTAAGTCTATTTTTGAAGTGAGTCTATAGTATGATAGTTGTTCGGTTGTGTGTGTGTGTGTGTGTGTGTGTGTGTGTGTGTGTGTTATGTGTGAAATGTGTGTGTGTGTGTGTGTGTGTGTGTGTGTGTGTTGTGTCATGTGTGTGTGTTGTGTGTGTGTGTGTGTGTGTGTGTGTGTGTGTGTGTGTGTGTGTGTGTGTGTCCCCTAGTATGTGTTGTGTGTGTGTGTGTGTGTGCGTGTGTGTGTGTGTGTGTGTGTGTGTGTGTGTGTGTGTGTGTGTGTGTGTGTGTGTGTGTGTGTGTGTGTGTGTGTGTGTGTGTGTGTGTGTGTGTTGTGTCCGTGGTCTAATCTCCAAACGTTAACGTTGGCATTTTCTCGGGAAATAGAGGGCACACATTGTTCAAAGTTTGCACACATACACATGTCTATGCAAGCTTTCAAACAACAATGATTTGAATAATTAAATACTTAAAACAGCACTGAAAACAGATAACAAACTGATAACATTTTAGATTAGTGGGTTAGAGAGTATTCAAGAGGCAACATGAGTTAAGAAACTCATCAACGCTGAAAGCCTCGATAGCTCATTGGTAGAGCGTCTGTCTGTCATGCCAATGGTTCCGGGTCCGATTCTCGGCACGGGCACTTTTTTATATATATTGTTTTAGTTGTATCCATTAACGATAGTTTTATTTGTACTTTAAAATGTTATTGGCAATCTTGTACTTTATACCCCCCCTCAATCTTTGTTTGTTGTTGTCCCACATGTGCCTGTTCGAGTGAGCCTTGAAGGGTTTGGCTCTTGTTTTTCCCTAACCTAGATAACCGTGTGCTTATTGCACTGAATGATACCCCATTAGAAAAAACAAACGAACAAACAAACAAACTTTGGACTCTGTTTCTTCTTTCACTCAGCTATTGGGCCTTTAATGTCGATAAACACAACTGTTTGTGTAATGAAGAATGCGAAGTAACATTTCTAAATTATTGCCATATGAATATGTATGTGTAGCTTAGAACATGAAAAAAGATACAAAATCAAAAAACAAAAACATTAGCGAAACAGATGTGTAAAAATATAGTTGCAAGGCCCTACACTTTTGTGACTATACTTAGATAGAACTTCTCTTTCTGTCTCTTTGTCTGTCTGTCTGTCTGTCTGTCTGTCTGTCTGTCTGTCTGTCTGTCTGTCTCTCTCTCTCTCTCTCTCTCTCTCTCTCTCTCTCTCTCTCTCTCTCTCTCTCTCTCTCTCTCTCTCTCTCTCTCTCTCTCTCTCTCTCTCTCTCTCTCTCTCTCCCTGAGTGAGTGAGAGCAAATTTGGTAGTTAATATGAGAAAATGTTTACAATAGTAAGGATTTGTATAAAATGCATTGAAATGTTATTTTTCATATTTTTCACTTTTTAAGTTATCTTCCTTATTACTTATATTGTTCAGTTAAATTTTGTTCTTTGCTGTGAAAATGATGCTTTCCCCCATGCCATAAGAACATTAATGACATCAAACAGTCAAAGCGTCTGTTTACCCCTCTCTCTTTGTAGCCTATGCCTGTCTCTCATTGTCTCCATTATATATGAATGTTAGCCTATAATATGGTTGCTCGTGCGTTCATACGTACACGCGCGAATGTCTGTTTACACACAAGCTCGTTTCTGTGTAGGCTATGTAAGTTGTGTGTTCGCTTATGAGCATGGAAAGTATGTGGCTTTTAAGAATAGGTGAACAAACAAAACAAAAACTACAAATTTGAATCCTCATCAAATTAGCATTAAATCAATAATTCAGAATGCTTACCCAGCCTTCGTTGTGCTTCCAAGAATTTGGTCATACAAAAACTATGTATCATGCCATAATGTAATATGACATGATTTGCAATGGCATAGCCCAAAATCCATGGAAGAAACATTAATATTGATAACTTCTGTGTTTATATATATATATATATAGTATGAAAGAAAACTCTCAGTGAATAGCCAGCTCCGTACCCCTACTCTGAAGGACTGAAAAGTTAGTGCATTTGAAATGCAGAATAGTTTGCTTTGATAAAGCTTTTCTGTGTCCAATGTCTTTATTTGTGAACCTCAGAAACAAAACCAGTTAACGTTAACTTTGAGTAATGTTCTGTGTTCAAAAAAATTAAAAAATAAAAAATTATATAAATTGTGCTGATTTACTTTTTATCCCAATGATTGTTATGATTATGTGTGTTTGTGTTCTCTCTCTCTCTCTCTCTCTCTTCTATCTCTCTCTCTCTCTCTCTCTCTCTCTCTCTTCTATCTCACTCACTCTCACTCTCACTCTCTCTCTCTCTCTCTCTCTTTCTCTCTCTCTCTCCATCTCTCTTCCTCTGATACACACACACTTACTTTTCTCATTTCTCAAATAAACAGACATCTCTTCCCCAACCCACCCCTCCACATTTATTACACATTTGTATATAATATTTATATGCATACACGCCCCTTCCTCTGTATTTCATATTTCTGTTCTCCACGCATACAACCACACGAACACATAGACAGAAAGAGACAGAGACGAAGCAGACAGATGGACCACGAAACAACTGATTGTGATCAAATGACATGGGACACGTTTGGACACGCGGGTTTTAAAGTGTGCTAATCTGAAGGGCCACCCGGGACTCGGTTTATCATTCTCTCAAAAGACTCACGTTCAGCCATCATAAGGCCTAGTCCAGGTTCGAACTCGGGTTTATCGTGCACGTTGCCTCTGTTGCACTCTACAAACCACATAGACAATCTCTTTCCTGTCCCAATCTCTCTCCTGTTCCCACGCGTCACCCACAAAAAACCTTCAAGGCCCCGCATCGGACTCATCAAGTCATCTTCTTACCCACACCACACACATCCTGAACCCTTTGACCATTGGAAACTGTTGACGTCTTCATCCATACAGACGTGACATCAGACGCAGAGACAAAACAAACCTGCGGAGAATCATAGGCCGAATTCCGGAAAACAAATAGGGGAGAGCATTTTCGCGAAAATTATTGTTGTTTACCTCCATTACTCGGTCAGATGTCATAGCAGCAATGCAACAATAGCGTCGAAGCTTGGAACCGCAGGAAGCGAGTCAGCGACTTGGAAACTTTAAAAAAGAAAAGAAAAATGAGGGGGACGTGTCCAGTGTCATAACTACTAAAAACGAAGAGAACTTGCAAAATTGTACGTAAAAATATAAAT
>JAGGCT020004045.1:163509-178509 GCA_017654935.2 Phymorhynchus buccinoides
GAGACGAAAGTGGTGACACATAGAGACGGGGACACATAGAGACGAAAGTGGTGACACATAGAGACGGGGACACATAGAGACGAAAGTGGTGACACATAGAGACGGGGACACATAGAGACGAAAGTGGTGACACATAGAGACGGGGACACATAGAGACGAAAGTGGTGACACATAGAGACGGGGACACATAGAGACGAAAGTGGTGACACATAGAGACGGGGACACATAGAGACGAAAGTGGTGACACATAGAGACGGGGACACATAGAGACGAAAGTGGTGACACATAGAGACGGGGACACATAGAGACGAAAGTACATAGGTGACACATAGAGACGGGGACACATAGAGACGAAATTGGTGACACATAGAGACGGGGACACATAGAGACGAAATTGGTGACACATAGAGACGGGGACACATAGAGACGAAAGTGGTGACACATAGAGACGGGGACACATAGAGACGAAAGTGGTGACACATAGAGACGGGGACACATAGAGACGAAAGTGGTGACACATAGAGACGGGGACACATAGAGACGAAAGTGGTGACACATAGAGACGGGGACACATAGAGACGAAAGTGGTGACACATAGAGACGGGGACACATAGAGACGAAAGTGGTGACACATAGACACATAGACGGGGACACATAGAGACGAAAGTGGTGACACATAGAGACGGGGACACATAGAGACGAAAGTGGTGACACATAGAGACGGGGACACATAGAGACGAAAGTGGTGACACATAGAGACGGGGACACATAGAGACGAAAGTGGTGACACATAGAGACGGGGACACATAGAGACGAAAGTGGTGACACATAGAGACGGGGACACATAGAGACGAAAGTGGTGACACATAGAGACGGGGACACATAGAGACGAAAGTGGTGACACATAGAGACGGGGACACATAGAGACGAAAGTGGTGACACATAGAGACGGGGACACATAGAGACGAAAGTGGTGACACATAGAGACGGGGACACATAGAGACGAAAGTGGTGACACATAGAGACGGGGACACATAGAGACGAAAGTGGTGACACATAGAGACGGGGACACATAGAGACGAAAGTGGTGACACATAGAGACGGGGACACATAGAGACGAAAGTGGTGACACATAGAGACGGGGACACATAGAGACGAAAGTGGTGACACATAGAGACGGGGACACATAGAGACGAAAGTGGTGACACATAGAGACGGGGACACATAGAGACGAAAGTGGTGACACATAGAGACGGGGACACATAGAGACGAAATTGGTGACACATAGAGACGGGGACACATAGAGACGAAAGTGGTGACACATAGAGACGGGGACACATAGAGACGAAAGTGGTGACACATAGAGACGGGGACACATAGAGACGAAAGTGGTGACACATAGAGACGGGGACACATAGAGACGAAAGTGGTGACACATAGAGACGGGGACACATAGAGACGAAAGTGGTGACACATAGAGACGGGGACACATAGAGACGAAAGTGGTGACACATAGAGACGGGGACACATAGAGACGAAAGTGGTGACACATAGAGACGGGGACACATAGAGACGAAAGTGGGACACATAGAGACGGGGACACATAGAGACGAAAGTGGTGACACATAGAGACGGGGACACATAGAGACGAAAGTGGTGACACATAGAGACGGGGACACATAGAGACGAAAGTGGTGACACATAGAGACGGGGACACATAGAGACGAAAGTGGTGACACATAGAGACGGGGACACATAGAGACGAAAGTGGTGACACATAGAGACGGGGACACATAGAGACGAAAGTGGTGACACATAGAGACGGGGACACATAGAGACGAAAGTGGTGACACATAGAGACGGGGACACATAGAGACGAAAGTGGTGACACATAGAGACGGGGACACATAGAGACGAAAGTGGTGACACATAGAGACGGGGACACATAGAGACGAAAGTGGTGACACATAGAGACGGGGACACATAGAGACGAAAGTGGTGACACATAGAGACGGGGACACATAGAGACGAAAGTGGTGACACATAGAGACGGGGACACATAGAGACGAAAGTGGTGACACATAGAGACGGGGACACATAGAGACGAAAGTGGTGACACATAGAGACGGGGACACATAGAGACGAAAGTGGTGACACATAGAGACGGGGACACATAGAGACGAAAGTGGTGACACATAGAGACGGGGACACATAGAGACGAAAGTGGTGACACATAGAGACGGGGACACATAGAGACGAAAGTGGTGACACATAGAGACGGGGTCATAGAGACGAAAGTGGTGACACATAGAGACGGGGACACATAGAGACGAAAGTGGTGACACATAGAGACGGGGACACATAGAGACGAAAGTGGTGACACATAGAGACGGGGACATAGAGACGAAAGTGGTGACACATAGAGACGGGGACACATAGAGACGAAAGTGGTGACACATAGAGACGGGGACACATAGAGACGAAATGTGGTGACACATAGAGACGGGGACACATAGAGACGAAAGTGGTGACACATAGAGACGGGGACACATAGAGACGAAAGTGGTGACACATAGAGACGGGGACACATAGAGACGAAAGTGGTGACACATAGAGACGGGGACACATAGAGACGAAAGTGGTGACACATAGAGACGGGGACACATAGAGACGAAAGTGGTGACACATAGAGACGGGGACACATAGAGACGAAAGTGGTGACACATAGAGACGGGGACACATAGAGACGAAAGTGGTGACACATAGAGACGGGGACACATAGAGACGAAAGTGGTGACACATAGAGACGGGGACACATAGAGACGAAAGTGGTGACACATAGAGACGGGGACACATAGAGACGAAAGTGGTGACACATAGAGACGGGGACACATAGAGACGAAAGTGGTGACACATAGAGACGGGGACACATAGAGACGAAAGTGGTGACACATAGAGACGGGGACACATAGAGACGAAAGTGGTGACACATAGAGACGGGGACACATAGAGACGAAAGTGGTGACACATAGAGACGGGGACACATAGAGACGAAAGTGGTGACACATAGAGACGGGGACACATAGAGACGAAAGTGGTGACACATAGAGACGGGGACACATAGAGACGAAAGTGGTGACACATAGAGACGGGGACACATAGAGACGAAAGTGGTGACACATAGAGACGGGGACACATAGAGACGAAAGTGGTGACACATAGAGACGGGGACACATAGAGACGAAAGTGGTGACACATAGAGACGGGGACACATAGAGACGAAAGTGGTGACACATAGAGACGGGGACACATAGAGACGAAAGTGGTGACACATAGAGACGGGGACACATAGAGACGAAAGTGGTGACACATAGAGACGGGGACACATAGAGACGAAAGTGGTGACACATAGAGACGGGGACACATAGAGACGAAAAGTGGTGACACATAGAGACGGGGACACATAGAGACGAAAGTGGTGACACATAGAGACGGGGACACATAGAGACGAAAGTGGTGACACATAGAGACGGGGACACATAGAGACGAAAGTGGTGACACATAGAGACGGGGACACATAGAGACGAAAGTGGTGACACATAGAGACGGGGACACATAGAGACGAAAGTGGTGACACATAGAGACGGGGACACATAGAGACGAAAGTGGTGACACATAGAGACGGGGACACATAGAGACGAAAGTGGTGACACATAGAGACGGGGACACATAGAGACGAAAGTGGTGACACATAGAGACGGGGACACATAGAGACGGGGAAAGTGGTGACACATAGAGACGGGGACACATAGAGAGAAAGTGGTGACACATAGAGACGGGGACACATAGAGACGAAAGTGGTGACACATAGAGACGGGGACACATAGAGACGAAAGTGGTGACACATAGAGACGGGGACACATAAGAGACGAAAGGGGGACACATAGAGACGGGGACACATAGAGACGAAAGTGGTGACACATAGAGACGGGGACACATAGAGACGAAAGTGGTGACACATAGAGACGGGGACACATAGAGACGAAAGTGGTGACACATAGAGACGGGGACACATAGAGACGAAAGTGGTGACACATAGAGACGGGGACACATAGAGACGAAAGTGGTGACACATAGAGACGGGGGGACACATAGAGACGAAAGTGGTGACACATAGAGACGGGGACACATAGAGACGAAAGTGGTGACACATAGAGACGGGGACACATAGAGACGAAAGTGGTGACACATAGAGACGGGGACACATAGAGACGAAAGTGGTGACACATAGAGACGGGGACACATAGAGACGAAAGTGGTGACACATAGAGACGGGGACACATAGAGACGAAAGTGGTGACACATAGAGACGGGGAACACATAGAGACGTGGTGACACATAGAGACGGGGACACATAGAGACGAAAGTGGTGACACATAGAGACGGGGACACATAGAGACGAAAGTGGTGACACATAGAGACGGGGACACATAGAGACGAAAGTGGTGACACATAGAGACGGGGACACATAGAGACGAAAGTGGTGACACATAGAGACGGGGACACATAGAGAGAAAGTGGTGACACATAGAGACGGGGACACATAGAGACGAAAGTGGTGACACATAGAGACGGGGACACATAGAGACGAAAGTGGTGACACATAGAGACGGGGACACATAGAGACGAAAGTGGTGACACATAGAGACGGGGACACATAGAGACGAAAGTGGTGACACATAGAGACGGGGACACATAGAGACGAAAGTGGTGACACATAGAGACGGGGACACATAGAGACGAAAGTGGTGACACATAGAGACGGGGACACATAGAGACGAAAGTGGTGACACATAGAGACGGGGACACATAGAGACGAAAGTGGTGACACATAGAGACGGGGACACATAGAGACGAAAGTGGTGACACATAGAGACGGGGACACATAGAGACGAAAGTGGTGACACATAGAGACGGGGACACATAGAGACGAAAGTGGTGACACATAGAGACGGGGACACATAGAGACGAAAGTGGTGACACATAGAGACGGGGACACATAGAGACGAAAGTGGTGACACATAGAGACGGGGACACATAGAGACGAAAGTGGTGACACATAGAGACGGGGACACATAGAGACGAAAGTGGTGACACATAGAGACGGGGACACATAGAGACGAAAGTGGTGACACATAGAGACGGGGACACATAGAGACGAAAGTGGTGACACATAGAGACGGGGACACATAGAGACGAAAGTGGTGACACATAGAGACGGGGACACATAGAGACGAAAGTGGTGACACATAGAGACGGGGACACATAGAGACGAAAGTGGTGACACATAGAGACGGGGACACATAGAGACGAAAGTGGTGACACATAGAGACGGGGACACATAGAGACGAAAGTGGTGACACATAGAGACGGGGACACATAGAGACGAAAGTGGTGACACATAGAGACGGGGACACATAGAGACGAAAGTGGTGACACATAGAGACGGGGACACATAGAGACGAAAGTGGTGACACATAGAGACGGGGACACATAGAGACGAAAGTGGTGACACATAGAGACGGGGACACATAGAGACGAAAGTGGTGACACATAGAGACGGGGACACATAGAGACGAAAGTGGTGACACATAGAGACGGGGACACATAGAGACGGGGACACATAGAGACGAAAGTTGGTGACACATAGAGACGGGGACACATAGAGACGAAAGTGGTGACACATAGAGACGGGGACACATAGAGACGAAAGTGGTGACACATAGAGACGGGGACACATAGAGACGAAAGTGGTGACACATAGAGACGGGGACACATAGAGACGAAAGTGGTGACACATAGAGACGGGGACACATAGAGACGAAAGTGGTGACACATAGAGACGGGGACACATAGAGACGAAATTGGTGACACATAGAGACGGGGACACATAGAGACGAAAGTGGTGACACATAGAGACGGGGACACATAGAGACGAAAGTGGTGACACATAGAGACGGGGACACATAGAGACGAAAGTGGTGACACATAGAGACGGGGACACATAGAGACGAAAGTGGTGACACATAGAGACGGGGACACATAGAGACGAAAAGTGGTGACACATAGAGACGGGGACACATAGAGACGAAAGTGGTGACACATAGAGACGGGGGACACATAGAGACGAAAGTGGTGACACATAGAGACGGGGACACATAGAGACGAAAGTGGTGACACATAGAGACGGGGACACATAGAGACGAAAGTGGTGACACATAGAGACGGGGACACATAGAGACGAAAGTGGTGACACATAGAGACGGGGACACATAGAGACGAAAGTGGTGACACATAGAGACGGGGGGACACATAGAGACGAAAGTGGTGACACATAGAGACGGGGACACATAGAGACGAAAGTGGTGACACATAGAGACGGGGACACATAGAGACGAAAGTGGTGACACATAGAGACGGGGACACATAGAGACGAAAGTGGTGACACATAGAGACGGGGACACATAGAGACGAAAGTGGTGACACATAGAGACGGGGACACATATAGACGAAAGTGGTGACACATAGAGACGGGGACACATAGAGACGAAAGTGGTGACACATAGAGACGGGGACACATAGAGACGAAAGTGGTGACACATAGAGACGGGGACACATAGAGACGAAAGTGGTGACACATAGAGACGGGGACACATAGAGACGAAAGTGGTGACACATAGAGACGGGGACACATAGAGACGAAAGTGGTGACACATAGAGACGGGGACACATAGAGACGAAAGTGGTGACACATAGAGACGGGGACACATAGAGACGAAAGTGGTGACACATAGAGACGGGGACACATAGAGACGAAAGTGGTGACACATAGAGACGGGGACACATAGAGACGAAAGTGGTGACACATAGAGACGGGGACACATAGAGACGAAAGTGGTGACACATAGAGACGGGGACACATAGAGACGAAAGTGGTGACACATAGAGACGGGGACACATAGAGACGAAAGTGGTGACACATAGAGACGGGGACACATAGAGACGAAAGTGGTGACACATAGAGACGGGGACACATAGAGACGAAAGTGGTGACACATAGAGACGGGGACACATAGAGACGAAAGTGGTGACACATAGAGACGGGGACACATAGAGACGGGTGACACATAGAGACGGGGACACATAGAGACGAAAGTGGTGACACATAGAGACGGGGACACATAGAGACGAAAGTGGTGACACATAGAGACGGGGACACATAGAGACGGGGACACATAGAGACGGGGACACATAGAGACGAAAGTGGTGACACATAGAGACGGGGACACATAGAGACGAAAGACGGTGACACATAGAGACGGGGACACATAGAGACGAAAGTGGTGACACATAGAGACGGGGACACATAGAGACGAAAGTGGTGACACATAGAGACGGGGACACATAGAGACGAAAGTGGTGACACATAGAGACGGGGACACATAGAGACGAAAGTGGTGACACATAGAGACGGGGACACATAGAGACGAAAGTGGTGACACATAGAGACGGGGACACATAGAGACGAAAGTGGTGACACATAGAGACGGGGACACATAGAGACGAAAGTGGTGACACATAGAGACGGGGACACATAGAGACGAAAGTGGTGACACATAGAGACGGGGACACATAGAGACGAAAGTGGTGACACATAGAGACGGGGACACATAGAGACGAAAGTGGTGACACATAGAGACGGGGACACATAGAGACGAAAGTGGTGACACATAGAGACGGGGACACATAGAGACGAAAAGACGGTTGGTGACACATAGAGACGGGGACACATAGAGACGAAAGTGGTGACACATAGAGACGGGGACACATAGAGACGAAAGTGGTGACACATAGAGACGGGGACACATAGAGACGAAAGTGGTGACACATAGAGACGGGGACACATAGAGACGAAAGTGGTGACACATAGAGACGGGGACACATAGAGACGAAAGTGGTGACACATAGAGACGGGGACACATAGAGACGAAAGTGGTGACACATAGAGACGGGGACACATAGAGACGAAAGTGGTGACACATAGAGACGGGGACACATAGAGACGAAAGTGGTGACACATAGAGACGGGGACACATAGAGACGAAAGTGGTGACACATAGAGACGGGGACACATAGAGACGAAAGTGGTGACACATAGAGACGGGGACACATAGAGACGAAAGTGGTGACACATAGAGACGGGGACACATAGAGACGAAAGTGGTGACACATAGAGACGGGGACACATAGAGACGAAAGTGGTGACACATAGAGACGGGGACACATAGAGACGAAAGTGTGACACATAGAGACGGGGACACATAGAGACGAAAGTGGTGACACATAGAGACGGGGACACATAGAGACGAAAGTGGTGACACATAGAGACGGGGACACATAGAGACGAAAGTGGTGACACATAGAGACGGGGACACATAGAGACGAAAGTGGTGACACATAGAGACGGGGACACATAGAGACGAAAGTGGTGACACATAGAGACGGGGACACATAGAGACGAAAGTGGTGACACATAGAGACGGGGACACATAGAGACGAAAGTGGTGACACATAGAGACGGGGACACATAGAGACGAAAGTGGTGACACATAGAGACGGGGACACATAGAGACGAAAGTGGTGACACATAGAGACGGGGACACATAGAGACGAAAGTGGTGACACATAGAGACGGGGACACATAGAGACGAAAGTGGTGACACATAGAGACGGGGACACATAGAGACGAAAGTGGTGACACATAGAGACGGGGACACATAGAGACGAAAGTGGTGACACATAGAGACGGGGACACATAGAGACGAAAGTGGTGACACATAGAGACGGGGACACATAGAGACGAAAGTGGTGACACATAGAGACGGGGACACATAGAGACGAAAGTGGTGACACATAGAGACGGGGACACATAGAGACGAAAGTGGTGACACATAGAGACGGGGACACATAGAGACGAAAGTGGTGACACATAGAGACGGGGACACATAGAGACGAAAGTGGTGACACATAGAGACGGGGACACATAGAGACGAAAGTGGTGACACATAGAGACGGGGACACATAGAGACGAAAGTGGTGACACATAGAGACGGGGACACATAGAGACGAAAGTGGTGACACATAGAGACGGGGACACATAGAGACGAAAGTGGTGACACATAGAGACGGGGACACATAGAGACGGGGACACATAGAGACGGGGACACATAGAGACGGGGACACATAGAGACGAAAGTGGTGACACATAGAGACGTGGACACATAGAGACGAAAGTGGTGACACATAGAGACGGGGACACATAGAGACGAAAGTGGTGACACATAGAGACGGGGACACATAGAGACGAAAGTGGTGACTCATAGAGACGGGGACACATAGAGACGAAAGTGGTGACACATAGAGACGGGGACACATAGAGACGAAAGTGGTGACACATAGAGACGGGGACACATAGAGACGAAAGTGGTGACACATAGAGACGGGGACACATAGAGACGAAAGTGGTGACACATAGAGACGGGGACACATATAGACGAAAGTGGTGACACATAGAGACGGGGACACATAGAGACGAAAGTGGTGACACATAGAGACGGGGACACATAGAGACGAAAGTGGTGACACATAGAGACGGGGACACATAGAGACGAAAGTGGTGACACATAGAGACGGGGACACATAGAGACGAAAGTGGTGACACATAGAGACGGGGACACATAGAGACGAAAGTGGTGACACATAGAGACGGGGACACATAGAGACGAAAGTGGTGACACATAGAGACGGGGACACATAGAGACGAAAGTGGTGACACATAGAGACGGGGACACATAGAGACGAAAGTGGTGACACATAGAGACGGGGACACATAGAGACGAAAGTGGTGACACATAGAGACGGGGACACATAGAGACGAAAGTGGTGACACATAGAGACGGGGACACATAGAGACGAAAGTGGTGACACATAGAGACGGGGACACATAGAGACGACGTGGTGACACATAGAGACATAGAGACGGTGAAATAGAACGAAAGTGGTGACACATAGAGACGGGGACACATAGAGACGAAAGTGGTGACACATAGAGACGGGGACACATAGAGACGAAAGTGGTGACACATAGAGACGGGGACACATAGAGACGAAAGTGGTGACACATAGAGACGGGGACACATAGAGACGAAAGTGGTGACACATAGAGACGGGGACACATAGAGACGAAAGTGGTGACACATAGAGACGGGGACACATAGAGACGAAAGTGGTGACACATAGAGACGGGGACACATAGAGACGAAAGTGGTGACACATAGAGACGGGGACACATAGAGACGAAAGTGGTGACACATAGAGACGGGGACACATAGAGACGAAAGTGGTGACACATAGAGACGGGACACATAGAGACGAAAGTGGTGACACATAGAGACGGGGACACATAGAGACGAAAGTGGTGACACATAGAGACGGGGACACATAGAGACGAAAGTGGTGACACATAGAGACGGGGACACATAGAGACGAAAGTGGTGACACATAGAGACGGGGACACATAGAGACGAAAGTGGTGACACATAGAGACGGGGACACATAGAGACGAAAGTGGTGACACATAGAGACGGGGACACATAGAGACGAAAGTGGTGACACATAGAGACGGGGACACATAGAGACGAAAGTGGGACACATAGAGACGAAAGAGACGTGACACATAGAGACGGGGACACATAGAGACGAAAGTGGTGACACATAGAGACGGGGACACATAGAGACGAAAGTGGTGACACATAGAGACGGGGACACATAGAGACGAAAGTGGTGACACATAGAGACTACCTTTTATTTGATTAATTGTATCGCACTACCCACGGTTACAGCGTTTATCAACGCTCAGGCCATGATAAGGGGAACATGATATAGCAACTCGTAACATTGTATGTTTCTTAACAATCAAGAACCTTTTCTTTTTTCGTACTTTTAATGTGATATGTTTTGGTCACACAAGGGGGCGGGTTTGGGGCAATGATTAGGGGCAGGTTAAAGTCGGTCTAAGCGCGCGTTTATGGAACCTCTAAGTGTCAAAATCATTGCCTGGTGGCTGAAATAATGAAATTGCCATCTTTTGCCTTTTCTTAAACATTGCCTGACTTAATCCTTTACTTAGAATACTCATTCTTGTTGATTTCGTTTAAAAAAAAAAAATTCTCCATATAGTTCCCACGTGGTTTTAAAAAAAACCAAATATATTCCAAACCAATCATATGCTTGCTTTGCTCACTTTTGTTGGCACTTCCTTTTCCCTCCACCAATCAGATGTTTCGTCTCAAACTGTTGGTTACTGTTGTGGTGTGGGCTACGGCTCTGTCAGCCTCGCTGCTAGACTTAGACCGAGAATGGGCCATCTTCAAGAGAACCTACAACAAACACTACACGGAGACAGAGGAGCAAGTCAGGTGGGTATACTTTATTTGCTATCTGATTTGTTCTGTATGTCCTGTCTGTAAGATCCATTATGATACATTTTCAATGCTTTAAATTTCAGGAATAACCTAAAAGACACTTGTACTCATACTAACGTCAGGAGTAAAATCGTCAGCAGAAATTATGCGTGCTCGTGCTCATGATGCGAAGAGTGAATACATGCATGCACACCCTTTGAAAAGATAACAAAAAATGTTTTAAGTGTATCAGCCATGGGAATTCTAAAAATACAAAACGAAAGTTCAGGCATTGCTAACGTACTTGTTTTGCTGTTCAGAGGAATAGTCTTGTTCTGGGTTATTGTTTAATATTTCCAATACTAGGGGAAGACGGGGTAAAAAGCGCATGGGCGGGTAAGAAGCCCACCCCAATTATCTCATGAAATGAAGCAAATTTCAGTCTCATTTTGCCCATGAGACGAGCGTTAATGTCTAGCATTCGTCTCATGGGCAAATTTGACTGAAATTTTCTTTATTTCATGAGATAATTGGGGTGGGCTTCTTACCCGCCCATGCGCTTTTTTACCCCGTCTTCCCCTACTATGTTCGATGCTGTTGGTAGCGTCAGACTATGACACCAGTGAAGATGACATAGCTCACTGTTTTCTCCAGTTCTCAGTGGCTGACCAGAGCTGCACCTTTAGCTTCACTCCATCCAGGTCTGGCATCATAGAGCATGGGGGGGGTGGGGGGGGGGGGGGGGGGGGGGGGGGGGGGGGGGCAGTGCCGTGATATGTGTTCTGGGGTCTGTGGTCCTGTGAAGGAGACTGGGACTGGTAATGGTTGCGAATGATGGTTTTAGCTTCTCTGTAGGCCACGCGATGGCTGAACTGCCCCCACTTTGCTGCCTGCTTGGTTTCCTATGCAATACTCAACTATCTCCAATGCTTCGCTTGACATTCGTATTGTTCTTATCGTGAGATGTGTTCTGGGGTCTGTAGTCCTGTGAGGGAGACTGGGACTGGTAATGGTTGCGTATGATGGTTTTAGCTTCTCTGTAGGCCACTGTCTTTCGTGTTGTTCTTATCGCGTGGTTCAGGCGTGTGATCTGGGAGAGCAACCTGCAGAAGATCGAGCAGCACAACCTGGAGGCGGACCGTGGTCTGCACAGCTACCACCTGGGAATGAACCACCTGGCTGACCTGGTCAGTCATCTCCAGTCATCTGTCCACCACTCTGTCTGTCTGTCTGTCCTTTGATTTGTCCGTCTGTCTGTCTGTCTGTCTGCCTGACCGATTCTTTTTTTTCGTTCATCGGTCCGTCAATCCACCCACACCCCCGTGGGGATACCGGGGATCTTTTGTACAAATAGTTCCCCCACCTTCTGGAAGTTCTGTGCTTGTAACGTCCTCTAAATTCTGTCACTCTCTTTGACTCTGCTTTTTCCCTTTGCTTACTACAATCTGTTATCTTTCTGTCTTAACTGGTCCATTCTCCTGCCTTTTTTGCTATAAATTCTTGCCAAGATTTCTTCAGCCGAAGTCGGACATGCTGGGCCTAACTATTTCTTAGTAAGGCTCATAACGGCAGCATGACGCATCTACGCTCATATGACAGGAAACTGTCTGAGCGAACAACGAAGAAGAATCCACCCACTAACCCGCACATACAATTACATTATTTCCAACATTATACAAACAGTGGACATTTGTCTTTGACGGAGGTTTGCAACAACGGGTTTGGTCAAAACCCAATTAGGAAAGGAAACTAGCTTGTTGCTTCAGTTTTGTTGCTTTGTATGTTTGTTATGTAAAGACAATAACACGTTTAAGCCAGGAAAGGAAACTGTACACATGCATAATATACTCGTACATACATGATGAAACGATGTCACGGAAGGGTTTGATGTTTCGCATCGCATTTTTAATAATTACTAGTCAAATTGACACATCGATTTGTCTTTATTACATTCATGGAACATAATTTTTCGTTCTACTCTGAAAGTCATTAGATTGTTTTAATAGTAGTTTCTAGAACTATTAGACTAGTATTTCCTAGAACTATTAAGCACATAGGCCGGGTTCACATTATACGCGTAAGTTCCGTATAAAAAACCATAAATAAGTGGAAGAAAGAAGAATAAAAGTTTACGCGTATAGGGGAAATTCGGACACGTGCGCAAATCTTTTCCCTTCTTTGTTTCACTTATTTATGGATTGCGCACGGGTTTCCGCATGGAATATCCGCTTATGTGTGTACACGGCCATACTGAACAAATGTTACGAAATTAGACACTATACTTCAGACGAACATGATAAACATTAGAGAAACATTAGCCTACAAACATTAACTCATACTAAGAATCGGTTGTTTTTTGGTTTGTTATTTTTTCCAGACCAGCAAAGAGTTCAGCGCCATGTTGAACGGATTCAATATGTCGGCTCCCAACATGGGAATTTGCGGCGTGTATCTGCCTCCAAACAACGTGGGGGAATCCCCTTCTCGCGTGGACTGGCGAGATAAGGGCTATGTTACGCCTGTGAAAGATCAGGTAAAGTAGCGAAGTACAATGGTTTTCAACAATACGTAACGAATAACAGTAGAGAGCATCACCTTCATTTTTAGTTCCCAAGCGAAGCTTCGGGAAGTATTGTTTTTGTTTCATTCATCCGTCCGTCCGTCCGTCCGTCCGTCCGTCCGTCCGTCCGTCCGTCCGTCCGTCCGTCCGTCCGTGCGTGCGTGCGTCCGTCCAGCCGCGTCTTCACGAAAACCTTTCAATCTATTTCAATCACTTTTAGTGTACAAGTTGTAGAGGATGTTACCTATCGATTGATTGCTTTAGTTTTATTTTAAGGTCAAGGTCATGCTGATTAGGGAGTTCAAACTCCAAGACACTTAATCGCTAATCTCTCGTGAACGTTTGCACGCATTTCAATGCGGTTTTTTTTTATCACAACGTTTTTTTGATAAAAAGGCTATAATATCATAATCATGAATTTGTCTGTGCGCTCGTGCGAACCCCAAAGCTGTATCTCAAGAACTGTTGCATGGAATCGCTTCAAATTTACTGCGGTGGTGCATCACAAAGAAGTACGCAGAAGGTCCCATACAAAAATAATAACCATGCTGACCTTGACCTTGAAGTTTGACCTTGAAAACGTACATTTCTTCTTGTGGCCGTATCTTTCACATCGTTGGACTTAAAATGTTCATATGTGGTGTGCAGATGCATTGGCTTAAGGTAATTCCGAATATTTAGTACAAGAAAAGTCAAGGTCAAGGTCAAGGTCAAGGTCACAACGGTCATAGCCTGTCAGAATGATCATCTGTAACCGGTCATTTACAACCACACATTTTTGACACATTTATTATTTATTAAGGTTTTGTTGTTGGCAATTGCTCAGCTTTTGTCGCTGGAGCGCAGATGCGTCATGCTGCTGTTATGTGCCCAAGTTCACCCGCTCGGGAACTCATCTGCCGCTCGGCGTTCCACTTG
>JAGGCT020004045.1:183509-185055 GCA_017654935.2 Phymorhynchus buccinoides
GAAACACCGTGCGTCATTTTAATTAAAACATTAAAGCTGATGTTATTTATATTTTTACGTCACATTTTGCAAGTTCTCTCAGTTTGTGGATACTGGACGCCCCTCATTTTTCAAAAAAAAAAGAGTTTGGAAGTCGCTGATTCACATCCTGCAGTTTCAAGCTTCGACGCCATTGTTGCATTGTTTGCTATGGTATTTGACTGAGTAATGGAGGTAAACAATTTTAATTTTTATGAAGTGCTCTCCCCTATTTTTTTTTTTCCGAAAATCGTCTATTATTCTCCGCAAGTTTGTTTTGTCTCTGTGTCTGATGTTCGTCCGCAGGGATGAAGACCATCCGTCAACAGTTCCAATGTCAAAGGGTTCAGGATGTGGGGTGGGTACGAAGATGACTGATGAGTCCGATGCGGGGCCTTGATGGTTTTGTGGGTGACAGTGGGGAAAGGGAAGAGAGTTGGGACAGGAAAGAGATTGTCTATGTGTTTGTAGAGTGGCACAGAGGCAACGTGCACGATAAACCCGAGTTCGAACCTGGGCACAGGGGATTTTTTTCCTCTCACTCTGCACTAGTCCTTACGGTGGTCTGAACGTGGAGTCTTTCGATCGATGAGACGATAAACCGAGGTCCCGTGTGCCCATGCACTTAGCACACGTTAAACCCAGTGGCAACGAAAAAGTTGTCATTTGGTCAAAATTTACCCCCCCCCTTCGCTCCTCCTCAGTCACACAAATATCGCATGCAAATAAAAATTGGGTGGTGCACCCTCTGGCTGCGACGCTCTCTCCAGATGGGAGCAACCCGAATTTCACAGAGACGCCTCTGTGACTATAATGTACCTAACCTAACCTAATCCATGGGTTTCTTTTTCAGCTGGGGCACGGATTGGGGACAGGCGGGCTACATCAAAATGGCCCGGAACAGAGACAACAACTGTGGCATCGCCACCGATGCCAGCTACCCCCTCGTCTAAACATACCCACCGGGACATTTTTCAAATTATTTTTCGTCTCCACCTCTTATTCGAGATGAATTCTACTGTTGATCGATTTTTTTAATATATATATTTGATATATTTATATAGATATGAAAAATTCTCTCTCTATATATATATAATTATATATAAAATATATATACAAATATATATAAATACGGCAAAAGATAGCCGCACAGCCAGGCTTCCCACTCCACACATATTATACATTTCTTCCTTCTGTTAATTTATGTGTATGTGCGATAACTTGTTAACCGTTGCATTGAATCGCTTTAAATGTTGCATGGTTGGTGTGTCATTTAAAGTTGATCAGTCCTTGTGGACAAATATTACGAACTTGATGGAATTGATTTTGAAATTCGATCTTGAATTTGGACAGTTTTTGTGTGTGTATTTTGTTTTGGGTTTTAATTTTGACTTTGTTTTAATTTTTGTGTGTGAATGCTTGTTTATAATTAACAACAACTAATGCGTTTACAACAAACAACAATATCTAGTAACACAGGGCCTACAAATCATAACAATTTGGCCACCTCAGATTGTGTGCGAAATTG
>JAGGCT020004046.1:0-12500 GCA_017654935.2 Phymorhynchus buccinoides
TTTAAAAGTCCGTCCATTTGAAAAAATCAAACCAAGGTATTTGTATTCGTTAACAACTCTTAGCTGGACACCATTGTAAACCCATTTTTCTCTTGCAGCTAAGTAGCCTCCTTTTCTAAATACAATTATCTTAGATTTTTCAAGATTAACTAAAAGTTGGAGTCTATTAGCTGTATTGCTTAGTATATTGAGTTGGTTCTGAAGGCCTACAACTGAATGGGAGAGAAGAACAACATCATCTGCAAATAGCAAAATAAAGAGTTCAATTAAATCGGGTGATAAGCTAATTCCATGTTTACCAGATTCTAAGATGTCGTTTGCGAGCTCGTTGTTAAAAAGAGAGAAGAGAATGGGGCTGCAGTTATCACCCTGTTTGACTCCTCGATGACACATAGAAGCCTCAGATACACCATTATTTGTTCTTACTCTTGCCTTCACAACTTCATACATGCTTCTGATAGCTCTATACATATTCCCTTTTATACCATTTTTATGTAACACTAACCATAACTGATTTCTGTCAATTAAATCAAAAGCTTTTTTGAAGTCTATGAATGCTGCATATAATTTTTTGCCAGATGTTAATTGTTTTTGTACTAGTGTTACCAAAGTAAATATGTGATCTATTGTGCTATATTGTTTTCTGAAACCTGCCTGTGACTCATTTAAAATGTTATTTTCTTCTGCCCATTTTGTTAAATGTCTGTTTATAATATATGTGTACAATTTGCTGCTAATGTTCAACAAAGAAATACCCCTATAGTTGTCAGGTATGTTAGTATTACCTTTTTTGTGAAGAGGCTGGATAAGCGATTCCGACCAAGTAGGTGGAAAATACCCAGATGCAAATAATTCGTTAAACAGTTTTGTCAGGAAAGGAATAATAAAAGGAGAAGCTTGCTTATAGAATTCAGCACTTATTCCATCTGGTCCAGCTGCTTTTCCGCTCTTAAGTGCCTTAAGAGCATCTCTCACTTCTGATTCTAATATATCCGCATCCAGTATAGAAGTATTCATGTTAGGGTTAGTACTAAGATCATCATTATCATCCATATCTATAATACTAGATTGCAGTTTTTCCTCCTGGAAAGGGTTGTCATCAAAAACTTGACGAAAGTGGTTATACCAGTCTTCTTTTGAAATAGAATTAACTGTTGTTTTCCTTCCAATTCGGGATTTTACAGTCCCCCAAAATTTCTTTGCATTATATTTATTTTCTTCTAGCATCTCTATGGTGCGTTTTTTATAGACCACTTTCTTCCATTTTTAGAAAGTCTTTGTACTCGTTTCTTTTTACATTATAATTAATTCTAAGTTCTTCAGCTATCTTTTTATCAGTGCAGTTATTGAAGATTCTAAGAGATCTTTTAAGTTCTGACTTTTTTCTTTTGCATTCACCATCAAACCATGGGCTCCTTGGTAGCTTACCTGGTATAATAACTTTTTTCATGCACTGTCCAGCAGTAATCAAGCCTTCGTTCAGTGTCTTAATAGCTAAATCTACGTTATCTTTAATAAAGCTGGTAGCTTTATCTATTATAGATAAAAATTCTTTTGATATGAGGACTTGCAAGTAATCGTTAAGCTTTTCTTCATTCCAAACAAGTTTTTCACAGATAACCTTTTTTATGTTTATGGCACGTGATAAGTGAGGAGCTAAGAGTATTGAATCTGAGTTCCACAGGCATGTGCTTGGATTCTACTCTTGGTATGACGCGTAGGTTTTGAGCAAAATCAATAAGGCATCTTGACATAAGAAAATAATCAATGACACTGGTGCCATTACATGCAATGTAAGTGTTTTCACCATGCCTGTCCCCTAGAACAAGCCCATTCAATACCAATAGTGAAAACTGTTCACAAAGGTGGAGCAAATACTTCCCAAATTCATTTATTGTGTTATCTTTTGAATTTCTTACATATTGTTTATCTACCTCTGTATCTTCAAGGGCATCTAAAAGTGTATCAGGTAAAGAAAATTATTTTACATTTGCATTTCCAGTTCTAGCATTCAGGTCACCCATGATAATGAGAGGCAGTTCACCAAACAGTTCATAGATTTCAAAGATACAGTATTCAAGCAAATAGATACCATTATCTATTTCAGTTTCGGCATAGTATGGGCTTTGTATCGGAGGGATATACATGGCAATTAGTACAACATCAGTATCTAAATTTATAAAATGCTTTGATAATCTAAGAACAATACAATTGTCAGATTCTATTGGTATGCGAGTCACTAATTTAGAACATTCTTTTTTACCATTAAAACAGCACCACCTGATAAGCGTGAGGCGGGATTGTCAGACAGCTTCAACCCTGGGGAAACAAAAACATCAAAGGCTGGGAAAAGTTGGGTTGGAAAATCAACTGCAAATGTTTCACAAAGAAAAACAACATCATAATTTGAAAGAAAAGATCTAATGTTTGGCTGATACACAATGCGCAGTCCTTCAACATTATACGTAAGGAATGTATATTGCCCAACCTTACCACAACTGGAATGGGGGGATGTAGTCATTGATTGAGTGATACGGGCAGGGCCGAATCCCTATTTGTTCATTGCTGATCCCTTTGCATCAGTGCGTGATGAACCAGTGCCGATTCTTGGGAAGCAGTCGGTAAGCGTTCTTTGCTGCTTAGTCTTACTGCGGGTCACTCTAGCATGGGATTTGGGGGTCTCAGAAATCAATGAACAATTCTGTTGTTCTGGCGTGATCAACCCATGCTGGGTTTGGGGAGTTTTCTTTTTACCAGCATGGATAGCATGGTTTGTGGGAGACTGGCTTTCTAGTTCATCAGCAGCTGACCACGGATCCATTGGCTGTTTTATGTATGTTTGACTTAAGTCTAAGTCAGCATCTGCAGTGGGTGGAGAAACAGGGGAGGGGCTGACAAAAGAGGAAGAAGTAGGAGCACCTGTCTCTTTGGGGAAACTGTGCCAGAGTCCTCCCAAGGGGAGTACTGAGCAGTCATCTGGGGGGCATCATTGTGGGGGTGGGGGCATGGGGGTCGCATCATTGTGGTGGGGGCCTTTGTCACAAACTGCACCATGACCTATACATGCTGCAGACTGAGTACATGGAGTAATACTAATGGGTGCAGTCATCTTTGGGGTCTCTTTGAGGTGGGGGGTATTGTCACAGACTACATCAGGCCCTGCAGATGCTACAGACATTATGGAATCAGACATACCAGTGGGAGCAGTTGCTTGTGGGGTAACACGTGGGTGAGAGAGTTTGTCATGTGCCATACTAGGCTCTGCTGTCAGTGCAGATTGAGTTGCACTAGTGGGTGCTTGCTGTATGGAATTACCAGTCCCTGGAACACAAGGTTTCTGAGAAGGGGCCAACAGAACTTCAGTTGTAAGATCAGGAGCAGATGATTTAGGATGATGATCAGCTTCACATTCAGCACTGTGGTCTGAGGGCAATCCCTCATCTCCATGCTCTGGAGGGGACAGCAGTCTGGCACCCCACTTGTTGACTATTGTCCGCCCCCTGGGTTGAGGAGTGTGTTGAGGTTTAGGAGGATTGTTTGAATGACCATTAATGCTTGTAGTGTTTGTAGTGCTGCTTGCAGAAGGGGGATTACACTGCACCTCTGGGTGCTGTGCATCACTTCTCACCTCTGAGATGGTCCGGGATTCTGCACGTTTCTTTGTCTGGTTCCTCTTAAGCAATGGGAAGGTGTTCATGTCAGCAGTCCACGGAAGTTCATTGCTTGCCTGTGAGACTGCAGGAGTCTCTCTGGGTTGATTTCCAGCTGTGTTCTGTTGAAAGTTTCTTTCACAGCTTTGGTTTGCGGTGTCCACCTCACTGGAATGAATGGTGTGGTTACTGAAAGAGTTTGAAGACCGTTTGGGGGTTCTTTTTGAGGGAATGTTGCCTTGTTTGTTTCTGAATGAAAGACGCCCTTTCCAGAAGTAAGCTGATCTGCCAGCATTTCTTTCTTCCTTAATGATCTGATTTTGGCGTGCAGTCAGATCAGAAGCAACGCGCACATTAAGTTCATTGGCCATCTCTCGCCTTCCGTCTTGTGATTTTAGGATGAGCAACTTGTCTTTCCAGTGGGAAAAGGCAGCGACAATGGGACGAGTAGAAACAGGATTGTTGTGTTTTTGACCAACACGATGAGCACGTTCTATATCATTGGCAGACCATTCTTTGGCAGGAAAGAATCTGTTCAACAGCTGGACAACCTTACGAACACAGTTAGTGTCATCCTCTTGTGGACCTTCAAAGACATTGAAGAATCGTAAGTTGTTTCTACGCGAAAAGGATTCCAATCTGTCCACCTGGTCATCCATTTGCTGACACACTTCAATAAACAGGTCTTTCCACTGGAACAGGTTTGCACACTGTTCATCTAGAACGTGACATTTACTAGCAAGGATTCTGACATCTTGTTCAAGTCGGTCGTTGTTTTTCTGTAAGTTTTCACACCGTTGCTCTAGTGAACTTATGTTGTCCTTGCTATGGTGTTGAGGGTAACCTGACTGAGGGTAACCAGCCATGGCTAGCATTCTGTGATGTAGAGGTTCATAAACCGGTGGAGGTCCATAGTTGGTATTGCTGTTACCGAGGTCATTGTACTGGGAGTTGAAGTAACAGTCTGGAGAGTTAAAGGCGTCATGTTGATCATGCTGAATGTTGTGTTGTGCAGGTCCTGGGTTTGCCTCTATGTCTCCACATGCCAGTAAGAACCAGGGTATCAGAATAACAGAGGCTTCCAGAAAGACTATGCACAGTGCCAGCTGGGAGTGAACAACTATGATGATGCATGACTTAGCCCTTACTTTCCACCTTGACATGAATTCATAGCGTGCAGCCACTGCCCACATAAGGAAAAGTCTATTTAGGTGTGTAACCATGTCAGTCTGAGGGGGGCATACATTTAGGTGTGTAACCATTTCTGTCACCTTACGGCATACATTCAGGCGTGTAGCAATTGCAGCCAGTGAGGGGCAATTCACGACACAAGCAGCTTGTCGGATTGGCAAAGAATCACAGCCACCCGTCATAGCATGCTTTTCATGAAGGATCACACTTGCCAGCACAACAGAGCCAATGAGCAGAGTAGTCATGAAAGTCAGTGGCCAAACCAGTCTTATTTCAAACATCTGTGTCCACGCATTGCCTTTCCTTCTGCGGGCGACGAAACGCTTTGCACGTGCTTCTGCCATGCTTGAGGTGGTGGGGGTGCTGTTGATTGCCGTAGTTTACCAAAAACAGTTCACGTCTTCTTTCTTTCTTCTTCTTTTTTGTTTTCTTTTTCCCCACTCTTCTGTTTTATGTATTAATTTTCTTAATTAAATTCTGACTTCATTAACAGTTCTTCAGAGACACAAATTTGGCGATTGCATGAACGTACCTTCCCCAAGCACTGTGCAGAAATTCAGACTTGAACATCAACTAGAAACAGTCGTATTTGGTCATTTTACGAGAGCACTTCACAACACGCGTCCCGACAGCGGACAGGATACCGACAGAGCAGCAGAGAGAGAGAGAGAGAGACGAGGAGATAGGAGAAGAGAGAGAGGAGAGGAGAGAGAGAGACAGAGAGTTGAGATAGAGAGAGATTAGAGAGAGGGAGAGAGAGAGAGAGATAGTGAGAGAGAGATGAGATATAGAGAGGGAAGAGAGAGAGAGAGAGAGAGGGGGAGAGAGAGAGACAGACAGACAGTGAGAGGGGGAGAGAGAAAGAGAGAGAGATAAGACAGACAGAGAGAGAGAGAGAGAGAGACGAGAGAGACAGACAGACAGAGAGAAAGAGAGAGATAGAGAGAGGAGAAGAGAGAAGAGAGAGAGAAGAGAGAGAGGGAGAGAGGGAGAGAGAGACAGACAGGACAGACAGAGAGAGAAGAGAGAGAGAGAGAGAGAGGGAGAGCGAGAGAGAGAGAGAGAGAGAGAGAGAGAGAGAGAGAGACCCAGACAGACAGTGAGAGAGGCAGGCAGATAGATGTGTGCATGCTTATCTGTCGTTTCCGACCATGACTGCCAAATAGCAGTATAGGGGACAGACGCTATTCCGGCGGGCTGGGCTACAATTTATTTATACTGGAGATGTCTTACCCAGGGTACATCCCCACCTCTCTCGCGCCTCGGCACAGACCAGGGATTTGAGGACGAGAGCTGGCGTTGGGGGAAGGTCACCCAAAGGCCAACCAATCCCTTTGGCCGCTGGCGGCGCTAGATTGTCAGTGCAACAAAATGTCCCGAGCTCATTTGAGAAGAAGAACCTCAGTACTCTGTGTGGGTGGGATGTGGGGGGTGTATGTGTATGCCTATTTGCATGTGCGTGAGCGATTATATTTGGTTTTGTTGTTGAATTTCTTGCTTTTTAATTTTTGTTGTTGTTAAGCGCATAGAGCTCCACATTTGGTGGAGGAATGCGCTATATAAATGATTCACTATTATTATTATTATTATTGATTATTATTATTATTATATTATTATTATTATTACGCTTCAGCCTCGTTTTCGTTCACTCATTAACTGTCTGCATATCCTTCGATAATCGTGGAAAGACTAAAAGACTAAACTGCCACCACGATATTCCACACACTGTTGAACGTCATGGGTATTGCAGGGGCTCTCATTTACTGTTGGCCCATGCTACGCAGAGAAGCAACAGGACACACACACACACACACACACACACACACACCAACACACACACACACACACACACACACACACACCACACACACACACAGAGACAGACAAAATTGAAAGCGTCAGACCTGAGGGAGGAAAGAAACAAAAACAAGAAGCTCAACATTTGTCAACATTTCGATTATTTGATTCATCTTTGTCACGACTTCCAGAATCAGTCACACTCCCATTACTAACGTGACGCAAACCACTTTACACCAACAGTGAACACTTTGAAACATGGTGACGATTGTAATGATGATGGTTACTACCAGTACTGTGGTTGTTATTATTATTGCTACCATTGCTATTGGTTTTTGCGGGTATTACTGTAGCAGCCCTCGCTGTTAAAATTTCATTTCCACCAATATTTCTATTATATGTCAGTGTGCATGCTTTTTGTTTTTGTTTGTTTCCATAAAATATGTGAAATGTAAAACAAATGCTAAATAACAAAACTGAAAAAACAGTGAGCAAACAGCAGGCCAAAAAACAACCGTATTAACTGTTTTTCCTCATATCTAAATTATTTGAAAAAAAATCAGAAGTAAAATTATTAATTCGTTCCTGAAGCACGTGGGTAAAGAGAAGAAGAGATGGAGAGGAACGGGAAGAGAGAAGGAGAGACAAAAACCGTGTCAAAACCACGGGTTTTCACGTGTTTTCCCTCTCATACAGCTGGTAAAGAAATCTTCTTGTTTTGACCAGGTTTGACTCCCATACAAATGTCCCCAAATTCAAAACGAAACATTTTAAAGAGCAGTCTCAATTTGAAGTTGGGGGAATTTGCAACGTGGGTCACAGCTACCCAGAAAAAACAACAACAAGGGACTTAATCGTGGGGTGCGTCAGTGTGTCTTTAAATGAAGAAAAGTTTTGAGAAAGAGAGAGGTGGGAAAATAAGGAAAAACCGAGCAAAGTCACGCACTGCAGAAACAAACCCAAAAAACAAGTGAGTCATCGTCGAGCGGCGGCAAAGTTTCCCTCGCTCTTTTACGCCCCTCACCTGCCCACCCCCCCCACCCCCCCATCCTATCCCCCACCCCCCACCCCCACCCCCCTTTTCGCGTTCTTCGGGTGATACACTTTCACACAAAATTTGAAGGAGTGATGCCAGCGATGCCATGCGATGCCATGCATATTATAAGACGGTGAAGACAATGGAGGAAGTGTCTGCTGACCTCGGAAACACACCCCCCCCCCCCCCCGCACCCAGCCATGCATAATTTATGCACTGATACTTAGGTGTCTTAAGAACCCCTACTTAGTTTTATTTTCAGTCATGATTAATTTAGTTCTGGGTACGAGTTTCTCTAGATAACGGTCGCTCGCGTGAATAACGCTTACGCCAAACGGGGGCCTAAGAAACACTTTACAACACATTTGCGGAAGAAATTTACAAGCTCTTGTCTGATTGGTCAAGATTTTTTTTTTTAAACAAACTTTAATGGACCAATCAACAACAAGAAACGTACTCACCCCCTACTAGTTCCGCGGAATAAGTAATTCGCCGCTTGCTTGCTCGGTGTTGGCAAGAACAAAACGCCACGCGAACTATCGGCAAACGAAGGGAATGTGTTTCTTATACCGTTTTTTTGCCGATTTGCGCGCACGCTACGTAACGTTAGCCCTTGTGAAACGGTCCCCTGGGTCCCCCTGTGTGGATCAGCGGGTGAAGTGAAAATACACCAAAATCATCAATAAAAAAACAACCCAACAACAATCAACAAGTTTATGACTATCGACAGGAACCTTCAAAACTAAAAGGTCTACATCTGTGCCAACTTTGATTAAAATCTGTAGAGTACTTTTTAAAAAAAATTGTTTTAAAGATAATTGGGCAACAGACGCACAGAACGATACACGCAACTGATCACAATGGTTCTCCTGCTCGGGACACACACACACACACACAAATTAAAAACAATAAAAATACTGCAGTAATCGAAAGACCCGTAGTGTGTATCTGAGTCCCTGTAACCTACCACACACACAAAAACCGACATAGTTCTGTATGTAATTTTTTAAATATTTTTTTTGTATGCAGTCCTCATTTCTACTTCTTCTTCCTTCTTCTTCTTCTTCTTCTTCTTTCTCTTCTTCTTCTTCTTCTTCTTCAACGCTCTTCTACCATTCTCCCATGACAAATTTCGAATTATTGTTCTTCATTTTACTAAAAGCCAACCACACTCTCTACGATTCTGACCCCAATACGATGCGATTAACGATTGTGAAATACCTTGAAGTTACTTTACAAAAAGAGCCAGCCTCTCCTATTTCTGTTCACTATTACTCGATTTAGACCGAAATACAATAAAATGTCCAAAGATATTTGATCAGATGATTCTGTGAGACAGTGGGAACCTCCCTCATACGACCTTCCCATTATAAGACTCCCTTCCCATGTCTAAAAAAGACTTCTCTGAGAAAAGACCCTTCTATTGTCTGTATCAAAATTACTCCTTATAGTAGACCCCTCCCGAAGATCACAGGTCTTATAAAATGGTTCCATTTTACTAGATGGATTTGATACAAATATAGTGAGTAACAGTGGAACCTCCCTCATAAGACCTCCCATTATAAGACTCCCTCCCATATAAGACCTACTTCTCTGAGACATTGCCCTTCTTGTAGTATTAACATTTACCTCCCTTATAAGACCCCTCCCTTATAAGACATCAATTTGGATGGTTTTTGGAGGTCTTATGACGGAGGTTCCACTGTTCTAGCGAGAGACTACAATCGATGGCTTAGAGAGTCAAAGCGGACTATCTTTAGATAGTCTATTGACTTATTATTGATGTTATTGCAAAAAAAACTAAGAACTTGTATTAAAAAAAAAAGACTGCAAATAATCGCATGTAAAATGGGGATTATGCTTTTTATATTTGCGCAGTCTTTTTTTGATACAAGTTATTAGTTTTTTTGCAATTATGTTCAATAATACGTCAATGGACTATCTAAAGATAAGTCCGTTTTGACTCCAAGCCATCGGAAATATAGTGAGCATAACTAGTAGGTGTTTCATCAGATTTATGTAGACAGTTGAATTTCACGTCAATCGTGCCTCACAAAAACGTTCAAACTCGGATCGTGGTGAATCGAATCGTTTGCAGTGTGGCTTGCCCTTAACCTTACCTTCTACAGTAATGTTACCTACTTAATACTTTGATCTAACCAAAAAAAAACAACAACAACAAAAACAAATGTGGTGGCGCGTCTCTCCTGGGGCTCCGACGCGCTCTCCGGACGCGACCTCCAGGTGGGAGCAACCCGAATTTCACAGAGACGCCCCTGTGACTATAAAGTACCTACTAGCCTACTAATCATAATAATACCTAATATGAGGGGGTATAATTATGCCTAGAAGGTACTGTCATTCTACAGGGAGCGAAAGTCAGAAGGTACTATCATTCTTCTCTGATGAAAGTCAGAAGGTACTAATCATTCTTCTTCTCTGGTGAAAGCCAGAAGTTACTGACATTCTTCAGGGAGTGAAAGCAAGAAGGTACTAGGTACTATCATTCTTCTGATTGAAAGCCAGAAGGTACTATCATTCTTCTCTGGGTGAAAGCAAGAAGGTACTACCATTCATTCTTCTCGGGGTGGAAAGGCCAGAGGGTACTATCATTCTTCTCTGGTGAAAGTCAGAAGGTACTATCATTCTTCTCTGGTGAAAGACCAGAAGGTACTATCATTCTTCTATGGTGAAAAACAGAAGGTACTATCATTCTTCTCTGGTGAAAAACAGAAGGTACTATCATTCTTCTCTGGTGAAAGCCAGAAGGTACTATCATTATTCTCGGGTGAAAGTCAGAAGGTACTGTCATTATTCTCTGGTGAAGTGAGAAAGTCAGAAGGTACTATCATTCTTCTCGGGTGAAAATGTCAGAAGGTACTATCATTCTTCTCTGGGATGAAAGTCAGAAGGTACTATCATTCTTCTCTGGTGAAAAGACAGAAGGCACTATCATTCTTTAAGCGTTAAATCCAGAAGGTACTATCATTCTTCCAGGGTGAAAGACAGAGGGTACTGTCACCAAAAATGAATAGAGAAGGCTTTTTGTATCTTATTGCTTTCACCCGAGAATGATGGAATGATATTGTACGTTCGGGTATAAAATCCGCTAAAAGTCGTGTGACTGTTTCAATGGTTTCGTGATTTCAAGATATTGTTACAAACGTAATAGGGGAAGACGGGGTAAAAAGCGCCATGGGCGGGTAAGAAGCCCACCCCAATTTATCTCATGAAATAAAGAAAATTTAAATCAAATTTGCCCATGAGACGAACACTAAACACTAACACTCGTCTCATGGGCAAAAATTTGACTGAAATTTGCTTCATTCATGAGATAATTGGGGTGGGCTTTTACCCGCCCATGCGCATTTTACCCCATCTTCCCCTATATGGAGATATTTGTTTTTAGTATTCTCTGGAATGCAAAATCACGAGTACTCCTGAATGGAAAAGAATGTTAAGTCCTTTGCCAGTCTCAAGTTTTTTAATTTAAAAAAAATGCCTAATTTTCTATAATAAAAACACCCAACAAAACAACAAACAAAATAAATAAAATTAAGAACTTAAGATATTGCGGGAGCTGGCAGTTTCCATGTCTGGACAGTCATGAACGGACACGAAAGACAGAGCACAGATTCACAAGAGTTCTTCTAGAAGCCAAGAGTCTTTAAGCATCAGATGTTGTTTGTGTCTTTCAATGTTTTTGGGTGGGGTGACACACTTTTCCCACTCATTCTTCTTCTTCACCTTTGACCTTTCTCGAGTATGCATTTTTACTGACAGCCACGTGCGGTAATCTGTTGTTGAACGATCGGTATGGTTCCGAAGTAGATGCCCATCGTCGGGTAAGAACCCCCCAATTTCATCTCCTATGATGTCCCCATTTCGTCTCTATGTCCCGCACCCCCCCCCCCTCCGTCTCTATGTGACCCCAATTTCGTCTCTATTTGTCCCCAATTTCGTCTATATGTGTCCCCGTCTCTATATGTCCCCATCTCTATGTGTCTACCCCGTCTCTATAAGTCCCCATCTCTACGTGTCTGTAAGTCCCCAATTTCGTCTCTATGTTCTCATTTCGCTTCAAGTGGAAAGTGGCACCGAAGTATATGCGTTCGCCTCGTTCACGATAAACACGAGTTCGAACCTGGGTACAGGGGAATTTTCCCCTCAGCTTGCACTAAGCCTTTGCTAATGGTCTGAACGTAGTGATGTCTTTCGGATGAGACGATAAACCGAGTGTCCCGTGTGCCCATGCACTTAGCCACACGTTAAACAACAAACGCATGCGCACAATACATGCACACGGACGTGACCACGCACGTTAGGCTCACACATTCACGGGTCACACACACGCGTTGACGCCATTTGTACACACATGCACACACACGCACACGCACGCACGCGCGCCATACACACACACACTACGCATACACACACACACACACACACTATAACGCACACACAAACACACACAAAAACACTCTCTAGTCTCTACTTCGCTCTCTCTCTTAACACGTCACTTCTCTTCCTCTCCTCCCTCCCCCCCTCCTCCCTCCCCTCCCCCCCTCCCACCTCCCATCTCCCATCTCTCTCTCTCTCTGTCTCTATCTCCCATCTCTCTCTCTCCCTCTCTCTTCCCCTCTCCCCCCCTCTCTCTCTCTACCACTCTCTCCCTCTCTCTCTCCTCTCTCTCTAGATCTCCCCCCCCCCCCCTCTCTTTCTCTCTCTCTCTCTCTCTCCGCTCTCTCTCTCCTCTCTCTGTCTATCTCTCTTCCTCTCTCTCCCTCCCTCTTTTTACATCACTATAATATTACCACCGATGCTAA
>JAGGCT020004046.1:17500-28148 GCA_017654935.2 Phymorhynchus buccinoides
AAGTTTGTTCTCGTTCAATAACGTTTGTACCGGTCCTAGCCCTTAGGTGTGTGGTTTGTGTGTGTGTGTGGTTTGTGTGTGTGTGTGTGAAGTGTGTGTGATGAACAGTGTTGTGTGTGTGTGTGTGTGTGGTGTGTCTGTGTGTGTGTGTGGGGTGTATGTGTGTGTTGTTTGTGTGGTGTGTGTGTGTGTGCGTGTGTTGTGTGCGGTGCGTGCGTGCGCGTGCGCGTGGCGTGCGTGCGTGTGTGCGTGTGCGGTTGCGTGCGTGTGCGTGTGCGTGTGCGTGTGTGTGCGTGTGCGTGTGTCGTGTGCGTGTGCGTGTGTGCGTGTGTGCGTGCGCGCGCGTGTGTGTGGTGTGTGCGTGTGCGCGAGCGTGCGCATTTTTTTTTTATTGGGGAAGGGGATGGACTCTTCTAGTTCTTGAACCAAACCTCCAAATACTTTCAGTCGCTAATTTTTTAAAATAATACTTTTTCTATAATAACATTTCAAAGCTGAATTGCTCATCCTTTTTTGGTCCTTCTCCTCGGTTCTAATTTTGACTTCCCATAAAATTAAAAAAAAGCATCTTGATAATTGGAAACATCGGGACTTTCCTGTTATTGCAGTACTTCCAGGGTCGTCCCACTATCTTTATAGTTATAGTTATTTTTATTAACCCCCTTCACTTGTCATGCCTCCTGTCTACTGCAGGGCCATTTTGTGCTAGGGCTGTACGCCTTATAACCGTGTCCTACCACAGTGGGTATTTTTTTCTGTTTTTCGTCTTCGAATTTCAAGTAGCCAGTCAAACACCTAACGGGGAAAAAAACAAAAACAAAAAAAACACACGACATAAGCCTGAGCATCTTTCAAACGATCCGTCATGCTTCACAAATAGATTCACAATCGGAATCGGGGCGTTGAATCGAATCGTATTCAGTGTAGCATTTTCTGCCAAGACCTCTCTTTCTTTTTGTGTGGTGAGGACTCTCTCTCTCTCTCTCTGTGTCTCTATCTCTCTTTCTCTCTCTCAGTCTCTCTCTCTCTCTCTGCTCATCTCTCTCTCTCTGTCTCTCGTCTCTCTCTCTTCCTCTCTTCTCTCTCCTCTCTACGATCTCTCTCTCTTTCTCCTCTCTCTCTCTCTCTCTCTCTCCCCATCCTCTCTCCCATCTCTCTCTCATCTCTACTCTCTCTCTCTCTCTCTCATCTCTCTCTCGCTCTCTCTCCTCGTCTCTCCTCTCAAGGTATCTCCTCGTCTCTCTTCTCTCTCTCTCCCCACGATATCTGGTCATCTATCTTGTCTCTCGCCCTGCTGTTTGACTGTCAAGATGAGATTACTTTTCTTTCGAATACTTGCAATCGTGTCCAAGATCATTTGTTTTCGATATCATGAGATATGCCCTTTTTTTTTTCTGTTATATGGAGGTCGAACAACAGACCGCCATAAAAATATCCCTACCCGTGAGTAGATTGCATCGGCGAAAGTTTCAACTTGTTGCTGGTCTATGTGGGATATAATTAAAGAGCTGGTGTAGGCCGGTAGGATGTTGTGTGCTATCACGTAAGACGGATCCCACTCTGGGATTGTACGTAAACAAAAATTGGGACGGAGTTACCATGTCATAATTATGTAATAGACATGTAGAACGAGCACACCTAAAGGCTTGTGTTTATCACGGAGAACGTATCTCTGAGAAATGCGGCTGCTCCCACCTGAGAGCTCAGCCTCAAGCGCAGTGCCTAAACCTTTTGTGGCAGGGCGTGGGGTGGTGAGGAGAGTGAAGCGAAGTGTGTGTGTGTAAAAAGCGATCAATGGCGGGCTTTGCATACCAGCAGCGGGGTTTCTGGCGGCTCTTATCGACGGCTCTGCTGTGGGATGTGTACGGAACATGGTCGGCCAGACGAGCTTTTTAATTAGGTCCCGTCAGAATGACTGGACGTTTAGCTTGAGATGGAAGTTGGCAAAGAGAGCAGAGAGTGGCAGGGAGAATTAGAAAAGAGTAAAGAGATTATTATTATTAGGTACTTTAAGTCACGGGAGGCGTCTCCTGTGAAATTCGGGTTTTCTCCCACCTGGAGAAGCGTCGGGAGGGGAAGAGGGGCAGCAGATGCGCGCCACACATTGTGTTTTCTGATATGTTTTTTTGCATGCGATTTTTTTGTGTGACTGATGAGGAGAGGAGAACAAGAGAGATGTGGGGGGGTTATATCGAACGATGTATTTACCAATGACAATTTTTTCGTTGCCACTGTGTGCTAATGCATGGCATCACTGGACCATCGTTTATCGTCCCTCATCCGAAGACTCCATCCACGTTCAGACCGTAAGGCTAGCGTCAAAATGAGAGAAAATCCCTGCCCTGAGTTCGATAGGCTCGGGGCGTACCTTGACATGACGCACGCTCTACAAACTGTGCCACTCTACACAATAGAGATGGGTGGGGGGAACATCCCGGGCCCAGCCACACTTCACTAAATCTACATAACCGTTAAACACACATTCGATCACGTGGTCTCCAAAAACAAAATGTGGTCGGCCCAGAGACCGACGCAGATCGAATCGTATTGTACAGTCGTGCGATATTAGTGGACGTGTGGCTGGCCCGTACTCTTTCAAGCGCACATGTGGGGTTTTGTTTTTTTTGTCCATTACATCTCAAACCGACAACAGGGGAGAAACGTGGTTTTTTAAATTAAAGTGGCGCATACTTGCTTCAATGAAGAAACTGTGACATAAGCTCTAAAAGCAGACACAACACATGCAGGGTGCTTGGCAGCATATGTGTTTTGCATTTTGGTGGGCGTGTAGAGTGATGTCTTGTTCTTGGGGGGGGGGGGAAATGTATGGTAATAGGGCTAGGTTTAAGGTTGTGGGTGGGGGGGGGGGGGCATGGTGACGGGGGGGGGGGGGGTGATCATCATTCCATCTTATTACCAATTAATCTACCTAAGATCCTAAGCCCGTCTGACGCCATGTGTTCTGATCCCTAATTTTTAGACCTCTTCCTTGTCAGGGACTATTTCTGTACGGGGGCTTATTTTACGCTGAATCCTGCTTTCGTTACGCCTGACCCCCCCCGTGGATACCGGGGGTGGGTCTTTTGTATAAATAGTTCCCCTCTCTGACGTTATGTGCTTGGAACTTTCCTCTAAGCTGTCACTCCTCGTTCAATCTGCCTTTGTGTTGTCGTGTGTATTACTGTCATCTCCTAATCTTTCTACTTTAACAGTCTTCTCTGGCTTTGGCAGAAACCTTCAAAAAGATTCCTTCTTCCTCAGCCCAAAGTCGGACTTGCTGGGCTAACTATTTTCTTAGTTGGGCGCATAACGGTAAGGTATGTCCTCTGTCCGTTTTCAGTTATTCACGTGGGCTCCCTGCGGCGTTCACAGTCCGATTCCGAGGAGCTCAAAGGAGAGGACAATATGAAGTGTGGGTTATATTGTTTTATTTAAGGCAGGAGAATGGGCCAATAGTCAGAGAGATAGTACTGATAGAAAAGCAAAGTGTAAAGGCAAGAGAGTCAAAGAGAGTGCAGATTAGAGGAAGTTCCAAGGACAGAACTTCCTAGAAGTGGGGGACTATTGTGGTTGCAAAGAACACACCCCACCCCCACACCCGCCCCCCGTATTCCCGACGAGGGACCAGACGGATACTGAACATGTAATTCATGTTCTCATGGTTGACCTCAGTTTCGTTTCCAATCCAGTCTATGCCTTGGTGCGTTCAGGGTCAAGTCAATGGGGATCAGACGTGGGGCGTTTCTGGTGACTCTGTCTGTGAACGTCGTGGTGGCGCCCTCGGGAGGATACCTCACTCACGCTGGCTCCGGACTAAAAGAATAGTGTCGTCCAGTAGGGGCTTAGTAGGTGGTGTCCTGAACAGCTCCGCTGACTCCCACCGAGTGACTCAGCAGCATGCAGTGTCTCCTCGGTTGGATGCCTCCTGGCGGCCTAATATAGATTCTCTCCCCTTGGAACAGCTGGTCTCGGATTCTGCGACTTGAACACCGGTGTACTGCGAATTGGGATTCGGAATGAGCGGCCATGGACAAGACACTGTACGCCCCAGAAGATGGACAGCTAACAAAACGTAAGAACAAAAAAATGAAGCTAATATTTGTTATAACTTGTGTTGTCTTTTGCAATCTCGCTTCGTGCAAAGATGCCTATTACCACCACCCACTCGAGCCCACCCTCCCCCCTTTTAATCCTGCTTTTTTTTCGTTTACCTTATGCTTTGTTGTTTTTAACTTTCCTTCTAGAAACAGATAATGATTTGGGACAAGCAAGAAAAAACACATACCTTGATTACAACAGGATACCGGGGGGGGGAGCTCATATCGTAAATACAGTTCCCCCACCTTCTGGAGGTTTCTGTGCTTGTAACTTCCTCTAATCTGCCACTCTCTTGAACTCTGCCTTTTTCCCTTTGCTTTCTGGGGCCATCTACATCTTTCTGACTTATGGTCCCATTCTCCTATGCTTTTTTGAAAAAAAAATTTCCCAAATAATTTTTCCTCCTTTGAGCTCCTTCCAAATCGGAATGTGTCGGCCTGTGCGCAGCGGGGAGGAGACCAGTGAGAACTGAAAAAACCGGACACAAGTACCTTACCTATATTGGCCATATGGCCGGGGAACGCAGAAGAAGAAGGGAGAAGAAGTTGCACAGAATGTAATCATTCTAGAAGAAAAACAAAAACCGACCCAAAAGAAAGCTTAAAGATCCACCAAGATCAGTGTCAAAATCACGAGTTTTCACGTCTTTTTCCCTCTTATAGTTTTGCTAAAAATCTTGCTTTGACCAGTTTTGACCTCCATAACAAATGCCCTCAAGTTGAAAACGAAACCTCATTTAAGTGCCACAGAACAAAGCCTCAATTTACAGTTGGGGGTATGGCTATGTGTGTCACAGCTACCCAAAAAAGCAAACAAGGGACTTAATCGTGGTGGGTCTGGGTCCCTTTAATAGGGGAAAGCAGAAAGCACAGTAGCTGGGCCAAGCAAAAACAAAATCAAAGATGAAACCAAGCCAAACATCAAAAATAAACCTAACGCTTTCACGGCCAGCCATATTTCAGCCAAACATTTCCTCTATTAAATGTGCTGGGTAGAGCACAACAATCCATCGGCAGTATTGGGGATTCTTCTTTTATGTATATAAGATAAGGTCTATTCCTTAATTCCCCAAACTAGACATAGGTCTCTCTGGATAATAGACCCCAATTTGAATGTCTAGTTTAGTGACATAGGTGTTATCACTGTCGTGGCTAAAATACGAACCTTTGACGGTGAAAGGGTTAAACGGATGCAAAGCACAACTCTCATTGTTAATTCATAAAACGGAACTGACCACATAGAACATTTTTGGTGCTTGCTTGTTTGGGTTTTGTTTGTTTGTTTTGCTTCCACATTTTTGTTTGTTTATGGCTGTATTCTAAAGTTTTCAAGCAATGAATATTCAGATTTTCGGTGTGGGAACTGTTTGAAAACCTCAGAAACTAAAAGAAAAACATCTCTTGTTTTTTTTCACTTGTTTGTAATGCTTCGTTTTAATAAACGGCTTTTCTGCCTGTACAAAAAAAGGTTAAAAAACGCAAGTATGCTGTGCTGTTTGCTATGACCATGACTCTTTCATGCACTCGCCACAACCACGCACATATGCATAGACCACACCATCGCACACACGTACATACACACACACACACACACAAACACACACACACACGTAAACCATACCAACATATACACCACGATACACACCACGAAGAGCGACACACACACACACACACACACACAGCACACCACACGCACACACACACACACAGAGAGAGAGAGAGACAGACACACCACACAGACAGACACACACACACACACCCACACCACACACACAACACACACACACACACACACACACAAACACACACACACAAACACACACCAACACACGCACACACACCATACACTCACACACACACACACACACACACACACACACACACACAAGCGAAAACCCCACACACACATACACTCACGACACACGTGAAAGGGGACATGTTGTTGTGTGATACACAGCGCATACAACCCACAGCACACCACACAACACACACCACACAACCACACACACACACACACACACTACACACACACACACACATACATGGCGGCGCCACAAACACATTTAAAATCACATAAACTCAACATCATTCTTCTCCTTCATCCCCTACCTCAATAACGTGCTAACCCAATAACCACATCCATATATAATATGTGTGCTCTAATAATTAATGAGACAGTACATCAAGGATAATTATGTAAAATACGGAGCAACGAGTTTCCATACGGTAGAATATACCGGGACCCCAAAGGAGATATTACATCGGATCGTTTTCTCTATAATCGAATTTGATTCAGAAGAAAACCGCCTTTTTTCAATGAAGAGGTTCATGTACTCTCTGGTGTCCCCCGTCGGGATGTGTCACTAACTTTCAGACCTTCCGGTTCCCCCGTCTTTATGTGTCCCCAATTTCGCTTCCTGTGTCCCCCAACAAGTCTCTATTATTTGTGCCCGTCTCTATGTGTCCCCGTCTTCATGTGTCCCAATTTCCACTTCCTGTGTCCCCCGTCTCTATAATTTTGCCCCCGTCTCTATGTGTCCCCGTCTTCATGTGTCCCCATTGCACTTCCTGTGTCCCCCCTTCTCTTTGTGCGTACTCTTTCTAATGATACTTGTTTGCCTTTACCCTTTTGCCGCCAGCCATTTTTTTCATGTCAAAGATATACCATTAAGCTTAACTGGTAGAGTAAAACCTTATTTGCATATTGTGATTCCTCTGTGACCATGTATACATTAGACTTATCCTTACCTCCCAATAAATTCAGGAAATAGGGTCTTCCGGATAACGGCCCGGAATTGATGCCTTTTAGTGACATGGTGTTAAACCATTGTGGTGCATAATGCGACCTTGGCGGTGAAAGGGTTAATGTTCTTGATTTATCAATGTAAAGCGCATTGAGCTCATTTGAGAAAGCGCGCTATATAATTCCCTATTTACATGATATTATGATTATAATGTTATGATTATTATTATTATTATTAATATTATTATTATTATTATTATATTATTATTAGTATATTATTATTTATTATTATATCTTATTATTATTATTATTATTATTTATTATATTATTATTATTATTATTATTAAAAAAACAGGTTTTGGTTGTCGGTTTTTTCAAATTGGTTTTTTGTATGTAGAGAGCTGAATGCACGCGAACTCACATCAAACAGGAAACAAAAATGGCCAAATGCTGTTGCTGATGTCGGTGCTGCGTACCCTGGCTAAAAGACTTCAGGATCATCCAACAGCCCGAAGCACTTGAACACTATGGTACAAGGTAACCGCTAGGATGAGAACATTCGTTTGTGGACAAAATGAAAACAAGAATGTTTTTGGAAACAAACCTGCATTAAATACATGCAAAACTTCGCGAGATATTAGCGATGATGTTGCTTCGGTGGTTTGAACCCCGTAACTGGCGTGACCTTGACGCTTATGTAAAACTATACATCAGTGATATTCTTGCATCTTGGCGAACTTTATGCCAAATTTGATGATGATAGACTGAATAGTTTTTGAGAAACAAACACGGACGAATAGCCGGACGACGGAGGCACGCCACGACGGTACGGACACCGTACGTACTGAACACCGGACGGCGGACGTACGTACGGTACGGACGACACCGGACGGACGGACGACGGACCCGACAACAACAATAGCTCCCCGAACCTTCGGCTCGGGAACTAATCATTCGCGACGCTTGGAAGAGATTCACCTTCCAATTATGGTTTAGTGGTCTTATATTCCTAGCTTTTCACACCAATTGCGTTTTCCGTTTGAAGCTGATATCTTAACGACGAATCTCTCTCTCTCTCGTCTCGCTTCTCTCCTCTCTCTCTTCTCTCTCCTCCACTGCTCCTCTCTCTCTCTCTCTCTCTCTCTCTCTCCTCTTCTCATCTCTCCTCTCATCTCTCTTACTCGAGTCCTCTCTCTCTCTCTCTCTCTCTCTCTCTCCCAATGTGCATGAACATCTAATTGTCAAATTGTCTCACTGCCTTTCCTCATCTCCTGTCATTCTCTCTCTCCCCCCCCCCTTCTCTCCTCTCTCTCTCTCGTCTCGTCTCTCTCTCTCTCGCTCTCTCTTAAGTCTCTCTCTACTCTCTCTCTCTATCTTACTCTCTCTCTCTCTCCCTCTCGCTCTCTCTCTCTCTATCTCCGCCTCGCTCATCATCATCTCTCTATTCTCATCCAATCCTACTACTCTCTCTCCCCAGTCTGTCTCTCTCTCTCACCTCCTCTCTCTCTCCCGAGATCTCTCTTCCCTCTCTCTCTCTCTCGCTCTCTCTCTACTCTCGCCTCTCTCTTCATCTCTTCCTCCCTCTCTTCTTCTCCTCTCTCTCTCCTCTCTCTCTCTCTCGTCTCTGCTCTCTCTCTCAATCTCTCGACTTCTCTCTCTCTCTCTCTCTTCACCTCTCTCTCTCTCTGAACGTGAACATCTAATTTGTCAAATTGTCTCCTGTCTAGTTCTCTCTGCTGTCATTCTCTCTCCCCCCCACCTCCTCTCCTCTCTCTAATCTCTCTCTCTCTTTCTCTTACTCTCTCTCTTTCCCCTCTTCCTCTCTCCCCCCCCTCTCTCTCTCTCTCTCCCACCTCTCCTCTCTCTCTCCCCTCTTCTTATCTCTTCCTCTCTCTCCAGACCTCTCGTCTCTCTTCTCTCTCTCTCTCTCTCTCTCTCTCTCTCTCTCTCTCTCCTCTCTCCTCTCTCTCTCCTTTTCTCTCATGTGAAACTGACATCTAATTGTCAATTGGTCGATACTGTCTCTTTCTCTCTGCCTGTCCATTCTATCTCTCTTCTCTCTCTCTCTCTCTCTCTCTCTCTCTCTCTCTCTCTCTCTCCTCTCTCTCTCTGAATCTCTCTCTCTCTTACTCAGCTCTCTCTCTCCCCTCCCCTCTCTCTCTCTCTCCCCGCTCTCTCTCCTCATCCACCCCTCTCATTTCACAAACCTCTCACATCTCTCTCTCCCCTCTCTCTCGCGCTTCTCTCACTGCTCTCTCTCTCTCTCTCTCTCTCTCTCTCCTCTCTCTCATCGTTCGTCTCTCGACTCTAGGTAATCACTCTCTCTTCTCTCTCTCTCTCTCATCGTCGTCTCTCTCCTCTCTCTCTCTTCTCCTCTGTGAAACAATGAACTCTAATGTCAATTGTCTCACTGTCTCTTCTCTCTCCTGTCCAGTTTCTCCTCTCTCTCTCTCTCTCTCTCTCGCTCTCTCTCCTCTCCCTCTCTCTGCCCCCACCCCACCCCCCGTCCTCTCTCTCTCTCGTCTGTCTTCCGTCTGGTCTCTCTGTGTATCTGTCTGTCCTGTCTGTCTGTCTGTCTCTCTCTCTCACTCTCTCTCTCTCGGTCTCTCTCTTCTCATCTCCCTCTCTCTCTTCGCTCGTTCCGCTCGCAAGCGCAAGATCAGGGGAGGTATAAGAAGCGCCTCGAAAGTGATAGCTGGACCCACGGCCAGATGTAGGGCCCGGGGTGATACAGCGACCAGGCGGGGCTTAAGATCCTGGTATGTCCAGTCCCTCGTTTTTTGAGATAGCCCCCCCCCCCCCCCCCACCCATCCCTCCCTTCCCCCGTCCCGCCCCCCCTCCCCCTCCATCCCCTACCAGTGGCTGCGCCCGCAAGCTCTCCTGTCTGCGGGTGGGAAGCACATCACTGGTTTACTCTTGCCTTATTGTGGTGGGGAGAGAGAGAGAGAGAGAGAGAGAGATGAGACGGGAGAGAGGAAGAGAGAGAGAGGAGAGAGAGCGAGAGAGAGAGAGAAGAGAGAGAGAGAGGAGAGATAGCGAGAGAGAGGTAGAGAGAGAGAGGAGAGGAGAAGAAGAGAGAGAGAGAGAGAGAGAGATAGAGAGAGAGAGAGAGAGATCAAGCGGGCGGTTCAGATGAACCCCTCCGATGATTCGATGATATGTTTGTTCTTCTCTTCTTTCTTGTTTCTTGTTGATTCTCTTCTTCTTCGTCTTTTTCTTCTCCTTCTTCTTCTTTTGATTATATTTCTTGTTTGTTGTGTTCTTCTTCTTTCCTTCTCTCTATTTGTCAGTCTGTCTGTCCCTGTCTGTCTGTCTGTCTGTCTGTCTGTCTGTCTGTCTGTCTGTCGTCTGTCTCTCTCTCTCTCTCTCTTCTCTCTTCTCTCTCTTCTCTCTCTCTCTCTCTCCATCATCTCTCCTCTCTCTCTCATCGCTCTCTCTCCTCTCTCGGTCTCTGTGGCCCGTATCACTACTTTGTACCAACGTGATATATGGTAAATAATCAAATTCCCATCATGCACATAATATAATCAATACAAGACTTCAGATTTCAGATATCTCTCTCTCTCTATCCCACTAGCTCTTCTCTCTCTCTCTCTCTCTCTCTCTCTTCTCGTCCTCATTCTCTTCTCTCTCTCTCCTCTCTCTCTCTCTCTCTCTCTCATCTCTTCTCTCTACTCTCGTCTCTCTCTCTCTCTCTCTCTCTCCATCTCTCTCCTCTCTCCTCCATCTCCTCTTCAAATCATCGCTCTCTCCTCGTCTCTCTCTCTCCTTTTCCTCTCTCTTCTCTTCTCTTTCTGCTCCTCCCAT
>JAGGCT020004046.1:33648-44678 GCA_017654935.2 Phymorhynchus buccinoides
TTGGGGAACTAATTTGTCCGAAGACCCCCCCCCCCCCACGATATCGCCACGTGGGGATAGCTGCTTTTCTATCGTATACATTATAATTATTCTCTAGCAAACGAAAATGTGTGCTTTGCTATAAATTAACGAGTACCAGATTTTTCATTAAGCGTTTGTTTTGTTTTGCAGACGCGTTTGTTGACGCCTGACCTTTCCAAAATGAAAGAGCTTTCCATTTCACGTCTCCTCTCCTCCCCCCCCCCCCCCCCCCGCCTCCACACCCCGACTCCACTGCGCCACGCATGTATCGCCTCGTCGGTGTGAATCGAGGCCACTGTCTCATTCATCATCCCAAGCGTCACACACAACCACCGGAACAGTCAGTTGTGGTCGCCTTTACAATGTACAACTTCACCTTGTCACCGTCAACGTTGTTTCCCTCCACATCATAAGCCTCGTATTTATATTATCTTCATCGTCGACGTCTTCGATTCGTCTTTGTCTTTACGGTCGTCGTCGTCGCCATCATCTAGGCCAACTACAATGAAATCGACATTGTCGTTGCCCTCGTCGCCATCATCTAGGCCAACTACAATGAAATCGACGTTGTTGTCGTCGTCGTTGCCATCATCTAGGCCAACTACAATGAAATCGACGTTGTTGTCGTCGTCGTTGCCATCATCTAGGCCAACTACAATGAAATCGACGTTGTTGTCGTCGTCGTTGCCATCATCTAGGCCAACTACAATGAAATCGACACTGTCGTTGTTGTCGTCGTTGTTGCCATCTTCGTCGTCGATATCGTCGGTGAAATCAACGTAATGACGATGTTCATTGTCAGTCTCTTCGCCGCCGTCATCGTCGTCGCCGTCACCGGGACTAAAGGTCTGTGTGGCACGTTAACACTATTCACGAAATATCTCTTGTTTCACCCTGGCAACGCAGTGATAGCCCACTCTGAATATGACTTACAGCTCACTGTGTTGCCATGGGGGAAATATAGATATATTGTGAATATTGTGCTAACGTGTACACGGACCTTAAGCTTACTTGTGATCATCGTGATAGACAAACATATTGTACCACTCATCAGTACTTCATCATCATCATCTCCGTTATTTGTGGTTATATTTAAAAGGTATTGCAACGTCGTCTACTAATATTAATAAGAAACCTCCACGGAGTTGATACGCTAAGAAAATGAGGGTTTTGTCATTTTTGTTTTCTTCGCATTTCAATGGGCAATTTCTCGCAAATTGACAAATGATATGGGCAACTTAGGACGATTAATTAACCGCAAGAGGGGCAGTCCAAACCGGTAGGGGCTTAGCGGCGTGATATTTTTACTTGGGCGTAGTGAGAGAGAGAGAGGGGACTACGTCAAGGGAATAACAACGCCAATAAGCCCCTAATAACTGGTTTGATTGCCCCCTGGCGGTCAAATTATCGGCCCTAAGTTGCCCATTGCGATCGTGTGTAGAGCACTTACATCTGTCTCTCTCTATCTCGCAGAGCATCGTGTTGTTAGGTTTCTGCCAGTCCATTCTAGTGAAGTTCGTCGGACTCTTGCATATGTATGGATGTTAGATGGCAATATACTGTCTACCCATGTAGGAATGTATTTTTGGAACACAGTTTGGTATTAGAATGTTGAAAGCCGTGTCTGTGTGGAACGTGGATGTGTTGGATTTTGCAAGAAATCTTTGCTGTGTCTGGGCGGGATCGCCAGAACGTACGGACTTGTCAAGGATCGGGGGGGGGCGACGCTCGGCTCGATGCGTGTGGTACATAGCTCATGGTAGTCAGCTAGAAATTAAACCGTCAAAAAACGGCGATTCCTCCTTGGCGGAAAAGCCGGATTTTTGAGAGTAGAAGCCATTTTGAACGGGGTGGGTGGAGGCCACTGAAGAGTGGTTGAAGCTTTTTCTTTCTTTGTAATGCAGTAAAAAACAAATTGGGTCTGTTTCCTTTGTTGTAAGCGAAATTCCTTTTTGGTAAACTGTAAATAAAAAGTATTGTGGGAATGTCGTGATTTTGTCTAAGCGACTCAGGCGAGCCATTAGAAAAGACATGCCTTCTCTTTCATTCACATGAAAGAATGTTACTTCCTGCAACTCCGCCAAGGAGTAATCGCCGATTTTGAACGGTTTGATTTCGTAGGACACCAGAGCAATGTGAGTGTTGCGATCTTTGAAAATGCTGTCTTTCATGTTGATCTCGACGTGTTTCTTGCAACAATTTTATCCGTCAGGGTGCCCCTTTAATGTTCTTTTATTGTCTGATTGGCATAGAATGGGTGAGAAATTATCATTGCCTCCACCCGCGATTCTTGTGTTGAAGCGTTTGTCCAGATTGGCAATATAAGGGGTGCGGCCGAGCCCCTTCTATTGCCTCCTGCTTATTTCAATTGTTCAGTTGAAATTCAAAATTGTTGAATAATGTCAAACTATGGATATATTTTTCTCTTTTCACCCGTGCTATGCCATATTGAAAATTGAAAATTTTGCAGTATTTTAACAGCTTTTTTTCTCCCCCGAAGACGGAGTATGGCTGCCCACGTGGCGGGGTAATCAAAAAACGGTCACACACGTAATGTTTTCATCCCTAGCTGATGCATTTTGTATACCATAGTGTTCAAGTGTTTCGGTTTGTTGGGATGATCCCTGGAGTCGTTTAGGCCAGGGTAAGCCAGCAACAACGAAGGCTTTTCTTCTGTTGTGAAATGTATCAAAACAGTGGGGTGGAAACGCACACACAAAAACAATACACATTATTTTGTGCTCGTTTAAGCCGGCGACAGACTATGTGACTGCCTCATGTGACTCGATCAGGTCGTGACGTTTCACCTCATTTGCATACCATCTAACTCGATCAATCTCAGTCGGGCCCAGTCAGGTGACAGGGCCGAATAGGGCGGGTTCTAAATTTCACTGATCGAGTCAGATGGCTTGTGACGACTTCTGTGCGGGAAACAAATTTTGATCTACGTCACGACGTGATTGCGTCATATGAGGCAGTCACATAGTCTGTCGCCGGCTTTAGGCTGTATCGGACCATTCAACTTGGTCCAGAGAAAGTGGTTGTGGGTTTGATTCTAAATGCCCCTAACAAAATTAATGTTCAGTGGAAATTCAGTTGAACGAAATTAGCAACCACTTTTTTTCGCCTATGTGGAATTATAGTCCTTACATTTCACACACGATATGTAATAATAATAATAATAAATAAATAAAACTTCTATAGCGCTCTTCGATGATAAAAAAATCATACTCAGAGCGCTTTACAATAAACGTTTGCTTTAAGAAATGTGTTATTTGCACACGATGTGTAAATGTTTGCTTTAAGAAATGTGTTATTAATTTTGCACACGATGTGTAAATGTTTGCTTTAAAGACCCACCACGTCACGTGTCAAAATCACGGGTTTTCACGTGTTTTCCATCTTATAACTGATAAGAAATCTTCCTAGCATAAGAGGGAATGTGACACGTGACGTAGGGGGTCTTTAAGAAATGTTATTTGCACACATTTTATGTCGCGAAGATTGTACAATAGACAGCCCCCTTCCTCATGTTTGCGACCCTCAATATCAGTCAGGTTCCCCCCGTGGATACCAGGGCGTCTCCCGTGCAAATAGTTCCCACACCTTCTGGAAAGTGTGCTTGTAGCTTCCTCTAGTATGTCACTCTCTTTGACTATTGTTTCCCTTTTACTTTCTGTCATCTATCTTTCTGACTTTTTGGCCCATTCTCCTGCCTTTTTTTTACACACAAAAATATTCCATAATAGTTTTCAACCTTTGAGCTCATTAGCCGAGATTTATGGAGTTGAGTATATGTTTACGTGTATCATCTTGTGTACTTTGTTTTCTAATCCACATGTTAATGCTATCAAAATCGCTCGTTCAGGATTCATTCATCCTTGGCGTACCTCCCCCTCCCCCCCTCCCTCCACCCACCACCTCACAAATTATTTCCTTATACCCTTGTTCCTTTTGTAGTCATATAGCCAACTGTCTCTGGTCAGATTCCATTTCACTGCCATAACTACTATAACTCGTACAAACATTAAGACATATGGTGAACGTTCATTTTTTTTCAATGCCCCTTCTGTCTGCAACACCCTACCATATATTATGAACTTCCGTTCTGCTAAATCTGTCATCTTTCAAAAAAAAACCGGGGGGGGGGGGGGGGGGGTCTAAAACTCGCCTCTTCCGGCAATACCTCCGATTTCTTCCTTGTACTGCTTTCCTGCCTTAAAACTATGTTCCCCACATTGTGTGTGAGAGTGAGCGTGCATGTTTTTGTGTGTGCGTGTGCGTGGGTGTGCGCGCGTGCGTGTGTTGTGGCTGTGTGGGTGTTTGTGATGGTTAATATTTTAGTAGTTTATTTAAATATTTATGATCTATCTATTTATGCATTTAAATAATTTGTGAAGCGCCCTGAGCTCAAAAGAGAAAGGGCGCTCTATAAATGTTAAACTATTTATTATTATTATTATTAGTAGTAGTGTCATTCACATAGACCACAGTGGTACAGTTTTTGTTCTTTTATGTTAACCCTTTCCCCCCTCATCTTCTCATCTACTGACTTTGACAATATGGTTTTAATGCAGTTGTACATTCCTTTCACGGTTTGTTGATTCCATTGAACATTCTTATTCTAACACATAAAACGTGCTTTTTTTCCCCTACATCGTAGACAGTGTAGGTCCAGTGTTTCTATTTCGTGTTCCACTCTTCTGTTGGATAATGGTGCTATACCTCTTCATTGCCACACCGTTCGTATTTAACCCTTTCACCACCAAAGTCGCATTTTAGCACCAACAGTGAATTAACACCTATGTCACTAAAAAAGCATCCCATTGTGGTCCGTTATCCAAAGACCCTATTGTCTTCTTTGGGGAAGTAAGGACAGACCTTGTTTTATATATGTCACAGAAGAATCCCCAATACTGAAGATGGATTTTGTTCTCTACCCAGGTAATTTCAATGGACATTTTTTGGCTGAAATATGGGCTGGCGGTGAAAGGGTTAAAGCAACCTATTTTGGTGATATATTTCAAAGCATAAATCTTGTACACCTTTCACCTCAAAGCCAATGTCGCATTTATATGCACCACAATGGTTTAACACCCATGTCACTAAAAGGCATCAAATCAGGGCCTGTTATCCAAAGACCTTATTTTTCTTAATTTTGGGAGGTAAGGATAGGCCCTAATCTTATGTATGTGACAGGGGAATTCGCAATATTGCAGATCTTTTATTTTCTCTACCCAGGTAAGTTAAATGGAGGGGGAAGGGGGGGGGGGGGGGGTGGCTGACAATGGCTGGCGGTGAAAGGGTTAAAGTAGAATATGTTGGTATTTTTGAAAGCTGCATCATTTGAGGAAAGCGTTATACTGTATGGCCCTAAAAACTCCGAATGTTAAAAAAAAGGTACACACGTGATCAATTATTTTTTGGAATGCTAATGATAAAAAGAATACAACATCCAAATTGGAAAACATAAATTCAAACCTCTTAACAAGCTTTTTACTCATGTGTAAGCTAGCCTGCCTGCGATATCTAAAGTGTATCAGCAAATTAATTAATCTTAACTAGTTTAGACAAAACTATACAGCACACCAGATTAACGATAAGTTTGTATCTGTTTGTGAGGCTCAAACTTAAATGTATCAGTATTGTTGTTCTTTTCAAGCTAAATGGACAATTCAATGGTGTAGAGTGGCACAGTGGTAGCGGCGTTCGCTTCGTGTCAAGTAAACCCGAGTTCGAACCTGTAGCAGGGGATTTTTTCCCTCTCATTCTGCACTAGGCCCTTATGGTATGAACGTGGAGTCTTTCGGATGATGATAAACCGAGGTCCCGTGTACCCATGCACTTAGCGTACGTTAAACCCAGTGGCAACGAAAAAGTTGTCATTTGGTAAAAATGTACCCCACCCCCCCTCATCAGTGACAAAAATCGCATTCAAAAAAATAAATAAATACAATTTGGTGGCGCGCCCCCTCTCGCCTCTGGCTGCGACGCCGCTCTCCAGGTGGGGAGCAACCCGAATTTCACAGAGAACGCCTCTGTGACTATAAAATACCTAATACCTAATTCACAGGCAAGTAACTGGTGAAAAAGATTGCATTTTAATTATTGACATTGTATATGTCAGGCAGTTAAGCGTAACATTTATTGTAGCGATAGTTAGGGTTATAAGGATGGTGGTAGAATGGGCGAACCGTTGTCTTTTGAAGGCTGTTTGTTGCCTCTCTCTGTCCAGGTCGGTAGGGGGAAAGAGAAGCGTCCTCTCTCACCCACTGCCCCTGTGCACGTTCAACCCGTCTGACTGAATCAGGTCAACGCTGATTTTAGCGACTCTTTTGAAAATGTATCCGTTTCGTACCAAACTTGACGCAGGATGGTATGGGGAGAGCGTCCACTCCTTGCTACCTTCAATGCCGATTGAAATTTCGAATTTTTATTATTACCGCCCATTCTCTACCACATTATATACTAAGCAAAGTCGCCTTCTCTGTGACTTAAAAAAACAAAAAAAACACGAATAAACTTTTTTTTTAAAGTAGGTGATTTAAAGATATGTCCATTCTGTAATTTGTGTCCAAGAAAAAGTAAAATAAAAAATACGTACCGTGATTTTGATTGTACATACTTTATTATTATTATTGTTACAAATTATAATATACATACATTATGTGAAGGAAACCCTAAAAAAACAAAAATAAACAAGATAGTCTCTGTACATTATATTGAAAAACGGTAGAACAGATAGATTACTTAAATTCTGTATATTATGTTTTACAATCTAATGCAACGATAGGGCTTTATATAAGTTTTGTTGTTGTATCTAATGATCAGTGTTGATTTTCATTCGTGACTTTCACAAATGAAATGCTATTTAAACCAAATGTAGCGAATCTAAGTGTAGAAAGCACGAACCCATCTCCATGTGTATTTCTGGTTGGTTCAAGACATTTACGATATGTTCACGCATTTCCCTCAGAATTATTAATATTGAGAAAACATTATAGCAGGCAAGGTAAAAAATGGCCTACCCCGCCAAAAATAAAAACATACGCATAAACAAACAATAATTAAATGATTAAATAAAAAAAAAAAAAAAGGGAGTAAGATTGTTGTCGTATTAATATTAGTTTATTAATTATTATTTTAATGTTATTAATACACGTCCACCTCCCCTAGCATTTCTTTCTAGCCCCTTCCACCTTACTTGCATTTTTAATGGCATCACAACCTGTTCGTGTACATCTTGTACATCGCACTGGTAATTTGTTATAAACATTTACACAGCAAACATTTTGAAACTGACTGTATTCGTGTGTTTTTTAATTTACATATATTACCCCCCCCCCCCCTCTCCCATGCGCACTTCCGTCCCCCCCCCCCCCACACCCCCCCACCCCACCCCCCCCCCCGCCCCCCACCCCCCCCATGGGAAACCGGGGGAATCTTCTGTATAAATAGTACCCTCACCTTCTGGAAGTTCAGTGCTTGTAAACCACCTAGAATCACTGTCACTCTTTTTGACTCTGCCTTTTCTCCTTTGCTTTTTGTCATCAATAATTGTGCCCTAACGGCCCATTTTTCTGCAGTGGTTATAGAACCGTATACCCGCCTCCCTCACCCCCCCCCCCAACGCCACTAGGTGATACCGGGAAGGTGAGGAGAGGGGGGTGGGGGTGTTTAGTAAAAAATAGTTCCCCCACATTTCTTGATGTTCTGTGCTTGTAACTTCCTCTCATCTAGTGTCACTCTCTTTGACTCTCTGCATTTTCCCTTTGCTTACTGTCAACTACTATCTTTCTGACTTGTTGGTCCATTTTCTTGCTTTTGCTTTTGAAACTTACAAAGATTTCCCTACTCCCAATGGTCAACTTATGGACGATGATTGGACCGCCAGGGGGCAATCAAACCAGTAGGGGCTTAGCGCGGTGATATTCGTAGTTGGGCGTTAGTGTGTGTGTGTGAGAGAGAGAGAGAGAGAGAGAGAGATGAGAGAGAGAATTTGACAAATCGATCATGTATTGTCATTACAAACATAGGTCTTATGACAAGGGGGGGAGAGTAGTCGGCAAGTATACAATACAAAATGGCCATTGTCAACATCAAAACAAATTAAGTCCATTTAAAAAAATAAGGTAGATGGAAACAACAAAAACTAGAGTATTTGCGTAAACTGACCAAGTCGCGACACACGCTTGCACCCCTAACCCTAACCCTATTCTAAACCCTTAACCGCTATCCCGATTTTGCCCAAATTCGAACTTGTCCAAGTTTTGGACCCCTCGTATCCACCTGTAAATTGTCATGTTGATATATCCAAGCGTTCTCGAGTTATCGCTGTCCCGGGCACAAACAGACAGACAGACAGACAGACAAACAAACCTTTGGGTTTTTTTTGGTTGAAACACACTGATAACTCTGAGGCCATTTTACACCGAAATATGCATTTTGAGCAAATTTGAACATGGACGGACGGACGGACGGACAAACTGAAAACAAATACCAGTCTCGCTTCGCGACTGGTAACTAGCATGCAATTGTAAACCTGTTATAAGAAGTGTCCTACTGAAATATGTAAAATATTTTGTGCTAGGTTAATAAAAAATGAATTATCTTTTTTGCATAGAAGAGTATTTATTTCAATATTTGTAAAAAATCTGTATGCAAAATATTTAATTTAGAGCAATTTAACCCTTTCGCCGCCAGCCATCTTTCAGCCGAAAAATACCATTAAGTGTAACTGGGTAGAGATTTAAAAAAATGCTTCTGCAACATTGGGGATTCCTCTGTGACAATGCATAAAATAGGGCCTATCCTTACCTCCCAAAATTAAATGAAATTGGGTCTTTGGATAACGGGCCCTGACTTGATGCTATTCAAGTGACATAGGTTGCCAAACCACTGTGGTGCTAAAATGTGACATTGGCGGCGAAAGGGTTAATTCCAGAGCAATTTAATATATGTTCAATAGAAATATTGCTTTGACAAATACAGCTAACTTCCTTGGAATATTTTGTTTCGTATGCATTAAGTCTTTCGTTACCACATACCGCTAGTCCCACAGTGTAAACTGTTACACCCCCGATACGAGCCCCACATACCGCTAGTCCCACATATCTCTATCTGCTTGTCTGTCAAACTGACACTCATGCGCGCATATACACACATACATGTACACTCGCACACAAGCCCATCCAGAATATAACTACATGTGCGTTGCACACGCAGTATGTGTTGTACTAGCAGTATGTGGTAGCAAATGGTATGCTTCCACAAATCTGCTGTACGTTTCCATCGCATGTCCCTATCCTTATGTGGCTATAGTATACAATAATGGAGGTGCACATGCACCTATAAGTTCTATATTTTTGTCATGTTTTCAGGTTTTCGACACGTTGGTCAAAGATACATTGATGTGTGGTTTTGGTAACACTTGTATAATCGAACCATAACGTGATGACCGATGCCTGCGATGACCATAGCTGTCGACTAGACTATACCTGACTAACATTACGAATTTTTGTAAGAGCGGTAACAAACTATTTGTAAAGTATATTCATTGAATAAAGTGGTGGTTTTTAAAATCGGAGTGATTTTCGTACGTCCTCAGAGTCGGTCTGAACCAGACACATATAGGGACCTGTTTTAAATACATAATTGTGTGGTAACACATAGCTGGAGGCACTGCCACTGGAGGCAGTAACGAAACCAGTAAAGTACCCGCTTTTTTTATTAATCCAGATAGCTGTCAGTGTGTTCCAACTCACGCATTCGGTTACAACCTAATCTGGTGGGGAGGGGGCTAGTGGCGCCAAAACAGCCACAAGTAATGAAATCTTTTTTTATTATTTTGTTTTTATTAATGCAAATTCTAACGAGACAATTTAGGTCTTTACGTCCGTCCTAACTCGACCTTGGGAATGCACAATACGTTCATTGAGGAAATAAAAGTAACAAATGGGACTATTAATTTTTTTTTGTGTGAAATGTTTTATAAATCTATTATTTTGTGTTACTGTCTATATAAGAGGCTACGTTTAATTAGACGCTAAACCAACCTTATGAATGTTGTAATCTGGGATTGACAAAGTTATGGGAAGGGTTGACGTTCTCGGCACGGCCTGACTTTATGGTGCAATGATGGAAGATGCCATGTCAATGTTTTTGTTTGTATTTGTTTTCAGGCTAAACACCGTGGTTAGGATGTTATTCTCAATACCGAAGATTTTCTAAAAGGGTAAGATGGAATACTTTAAAAGTTACGGCGGGGTGGGGGGAGCAACCACGGCTGATAGAGTTATCGTTAGTGGGAAAAGTACACCACACACAGTGGAGGCTAACTAAAATCTCAGACTGGAATTTAAATGGAGAATTCAACTGGACTATCGACGTGTAAAATGTGTCCTGTTTAAAAGGGATATAACCAGTGTTTCTGTCCTCGCTACTCGTATAGGGAAAAGAGACCGGACGCTTGTCTTCCCCTATACAGTCTTTGAATACTTTGTCTTGGATGCTATGCATGTGGAACATTAATTTCGTGGTGACGGTCCTCGGACGGCCATAGACAAACTTTGTCTTCACAAATCTACATGCGTAGACTGGACTTTAAAAGACCCCGCACGTCACGTGTCATATTCCCTCTTATGCTAAGATTCTCAAGATTCCTTGCTAGCTTGTAAGAGGGAAAACACGTGGAAAACCGTTGATTTTGACAACGTGGACGTGCGTGGGTCTTTAAGCCGGCCTGCTAATTAGTTTTAAACACGTGGGTTTTTGTTTTCTGTTTTGTGTGTTGTGTGATGTTTTTACAATTCAGCCTAAACGTCAACAGGATTTAAATCCGTAAGTTCCTTCGAAAACTGTCAAACAAATGCGTTGAGTTGAAAAGGACTTGTCCGATTAGGTATTATTAGGGTGCTTATAATCGGGTTTGCTCCCACTGGAGAGCCGGTATCGACAGCAGAGGCGCGCCCACCCAATTATCACCATCTTTTTTTCCTTCTACGGAAATG
>JAGGCT020004046.1:45178-65076 GCA_017654935.2 Phymorhynchus buccinoides
CAAAACACTCATCAATGTATCTTAACAACGTTCAACAACCTGAAAACATGACTCCAATATAGAACTTAGAGCATGGCGCCTGCGTTATTGTATACTGTAGCCCATAAGGTTAGGAAGTGCTGGAAACGTCAGATTTGTGGAAGCATACTTTTGTTACCACATACTGCTAGTACCACACACCATTGCTTGTGCGTGTGTGCAACGCACATGTTATTCTGGATGGACGTGTGTGTGAGAGCGTACATGTATGTGTGTGTGTGTGTGTGTATATGCGCGCATGCGTGTATGTCAGTTTGACAGACAAATGTGGGAATAGCGGTATGTGGGACTCGTATCTTGGATGTAAAATTACAGTGTGGGACTAGCGGTATGTGGTAACAAAAGTATGCTTTCGTCCTTCCGCTTTATTTGTCGGATCCAGGTTGAATAGAAGCAAAATCCGTAAAATAAACAAAAGGACAACAAGCATGCAAAAGTAAACAAGAATACATAAAAAAGCCATATTATAGGCAAATATAGTGACATTGCAGAATAGACACGGGTGCCATTTTCACCACCTAACCGCCACATGACAACAAAAAAGCTGACCTGTCAACAACGGAAAATCCTTGTAAGAGTTTCAACAGCAAAGGCATGCAGGAGAATGGACCAACCAAGTCCGAAAGATAGTAGATAACGGAAAGCAAAGGGAAAAGGCGGAGTCAAAGAGTGCCAGATTAGAGGAAGTTACAAGCACAGAACTTCCAAAAGGTGGAGGAACTATTTGTACCAAAGACCCCCCCCCCCTTCCCGGCATCACCACGGGGAGGGGGGTATAAGTTTCTAGAACAAATGCAGGACAATTGACCATTAAGCAGATAGAGAGATGACAAAAAGCAAAGAGAAAAGGCAGAGTCAAAGAGTGACAGATTAGAGGTGGTTGCAAGCACAGAACTTCCAGAAGGTGGGGGACTGTTTGTACAACAGATCAACCGGTATCCCCATGGGTGGCGTGAGCATGGGAGAGGAAGGGGGGGGGGATAATGTATGTAAATAACAAAAACAAACACGAATGTAAACAGTTTCAAAATGTTTGCTGTGTAAATGTTTATAACAAAGTACCAGTGCGATGCATAAAATGTACACTAACAGACCAGGTCGATGGCTTGGAGTCAAAACGCACTATCTTTAGATAGTCCATTGACATAATATTATTGAACTTATTACGAAAACTTATAACTTGTATAAAAAAAAGACTGCTGAAATATAAAAAGCAAAAAACCCTTTTTATATTGCTGCAGTCATTGTTTGATACAAGTTAGCTTTTTGTAATAAATTCAATAATATGTCAATGGACTATCTAAAGATAGTGCGTTTTGACTCTAAGCCATCGCAGTATTTGATGCCATCAAAAATGCAAGTAAGGTGGAATGGGTTAGAAGGGAATGTCAGGGGAGGAGGAAGGAAATTAATTTTTAAAATTATAATAATTAATAAACTAATTAATACTAACAATTTCCTCCCTTCTTATTGATCATTTTGTTGTTGGGTTCGTTTTTTGTGTGTATTTTTTGGGTGGTGTTTTTTTGGGGGGGTATGCATTTTACCTGCCTGCTATAATGTTTTTTTCAATACTAAAAATTATGATGGAAATGCGAGAACATAAAAATATCGTAAATGTGTTGAACCAACCAGAAATACACAAGGAGGTGGGTTCATGCCTTACACTTAGATTCGCATTATTTGGTTTAAATAGCATTTTATTTCTGAAAGTCACAATGAAAATCAACACTGATCATTAGATACAACAAAACGTATATAAAGCCCTATCGTTACATTATATTGTAAAACATAATATACAGAATTTAAGTAATCTATCTGTTCTAACGTTTTTCAATATAATGTACAGAGACTATCTCTTTTTTTCTTTTTTTTAGGGTTTCCTTCACATATGTAATGTATTATGTATTTTGTAATTTGTAACAATAATAATAATAAAATATGTACAATCAAAATCACGGTACGTATTTTTTGTTTTACTTTTTCTTGGACACAAATTACAGAATTGACATCTTTAAATCACCTACATTTTTCAAGTTTTATTCGGTGTTTTTTTTTAATTCATAGAGAAGGCGACTTTGCTTAGTATACATGGTGGAGAATGGGCGGTAATACAAAAAATTCAAAATTCCAATCGGCATAGAAGGTAGTAAGGAGTGGACGCTCTCCTCATACCAACCTGCGTCAAGTTTGGTACAAAAGGGATACAATTTGAAAAGAGTTGCTAAAATCAGCGTTGACCCGATTCAGTCAGACGTGTTGAACGTGCCCAGTGGCAGCGGGTGAGAGAGGACGCTTCTCTTTCCCCTACCAGCCTGGACAGAGCGAGGCAACAAACAGCCTTGAAAAGACAACGGTTCGCCCATTCTACCACCATCCTTATAACCCAAACTGTCGATACAATAAACGTTACGCTCAACTGCCCGACATATAATTTACAGTAACGTCCATTGAAATGAACTCTGTTCACCAGTCACCTGCCGGTGGATTGGCCATTTAGCTTGAAAGGAACAACAATACTGAGACAAAGTTTGAGCTTCACAAATGAATACAAACTTATTGGCAATCTGGCGTGTTGTGCAATTTAGTCTAAACTAGTTAGGTTCATTAATTTGATGATACACTTTAGATATAGCAGGCTGGCTAGCTTACACCGAGTAAAAAGCTTGTTAAGAAGTTTGAATTTATGTTTTGCAATTTGGATGTTGTTTTCATCATTAGCACTTTAAAAAATAATTGATCACGTGTATACTGGTATTTTAACATTCGGATAGTTTTTGGCGTCATACAGTATAACACTTTCATCAAATTATGCAGTTTCAAAAATACCCAACCATATTCTACCTTAACCCTTTCACCGCCAGCCATTTGTCAGTCAAAAAATATCATTAAACTTAACTGGGTAGAGACAATATAATATCTACAATATTGCGAATTCCTCTGTCACATATATAACATTAGGTCTAATCCTTACCTGCCAAAATAAAGAAAATAGGGTCTTTGAATAACAGGCCCCAATTTGATGGCTTTTAGTGACATGGTGTTAAACCATTGTGGTGCTGAAATGCGACATTGGCGGTGAAAGGTGTACCATATTATGCTTTTGAAATATACCACCAATATAGATTGTTTCAATGTGAACGGTGTGGCAATGAAGGGGTATAGCATCAGTATCCAACAGAAGAGTGGAACACGAAATAGAAAATACCCTGGACCTAGACTGTCTACGATGTAGGGGGGAAAGCACGTTGTATTGGTTAGAATGAGATCATTGTCAAGGGAATAAAACAGTGAAGGAAATCTACTGCATTAAAACATATTGTCCCAGTCAGTAGATGAGGAGAAGATGAGGGGAAAAGGGTTAACACAAGCAAAAATAAACTGTACCATTGTGGTCTATGACGACTTGTCATAATAATAATAATAATAATAATAATAATAATAATAACTACACATTTATAGAGCGCCCTTTCTCTCTTGAGCTCAGGGCGCTTCACAAATTATTTAAATGTATAAATAGATCATAAATATTTAAATAAACTATTAAAGATATTAACCATCACAAACACCCACACAGCCACAAACACGCGCACGCGCGCACGCACACACAAAAACATGCGCGCGCACTCTCACACACAATGTGGGGAACATTGGTTTTTAGGCAGGAAAGCAGGACAAGGAAGAAATCAGAGGTATTGCCGGAAGAGGCGAGTTTTAAGAGCGATTTTGAAAGACTGGAAATATTTAGCAGAACGAAGTTCATATGGTAGGGTGTTCCAGATAGAAGGGGTGCTGAAAGAAAATGAACGTTCACCATATGACTTAGTGTTTGTACGAGGAATAGTAGTTATGGTAGTGAAATGGAATCTGACCAGACAGTTGGCTATATGCCTACAAGGGTATAAGGACATAATTAAGGAGGTGGTGGGTGGGAAGGAAGGGGGGCACTGCCAATGATGAATGAACCTGAACGAGCGATTTGATAACATTAACATGTGGATTAGAAACAAAGTACACAAGATGATACACATAAACATATACTCAACTCCATAAATCTCGGCTAATGAGCTCAAAGTTTGAAAATTATATTGAAGATTTGTGTGCGCAAAAAAGGCAGGAGAATGGGTAAAAAAAGTCAGAAAGATAGATGGCACAAAGCAAGGGAAAAGGCAGAGTCAAAGAGAGAGACAGATTAGAGGAAGTTACAAGCACAGAACTTCCAGAAGGTGTGGGAACTATTTGTACGGAAGATCCCCCGGTATCCACGGGGGGAACCTGACGGTCGCAAATGTAAGGAAGGGGCTGTCTATTGTACAATCTTCGCGACATAAAATGTGTGCAAATAACATTTCTTAAAGGAAACATTTACACATCGTGTGCAAATAACACATTTCTTAAAGCGAACATGTACATATCGTGTGTGAAATTTAAGGCCATATAGGACTATTCCACTTTGGCGAAAAAAAGTGGTTGCTAATTTCGATCAACTGAATTTCCACTGAACATTAATTTTGTTGGGGACATTTAGACTGAAACCCACAACCACTTTCTTTGGACCAAGTTGAATGGTCCGATACAGCCTAAAGTTTTTGATTACCCCGCCACATGGGCAACCACACTCCGTCTTCCGGGGAGAAAAAAAGCTGTTAAAATACCGCACATTATTAGTTTGACATTATTCAACAATTTTGAATTTCAACTGAGCATTGAAATAAGCAGGCGGCAATAGAAGGGGCTCGGCCGCAACCCCTTATATTACCAATCTGGACAAATATTTCAACACAAAAATCGCGGGGGGAAGGCAGCGATACGTTTCACCCATTCTATGCCAGTCTGACAATTAAAGAACATTCAAGGGTTGCCAGAAACACGTCGAGATCACCAGGAAAACACCCTTTACCGAGATCGCAACACTCGCTTTGCTCTGGTGTCCTAGAAATCAAAGCGTCAAATCAGCGATTCCTCCTTGGTGGAGGTGCTGCAAGTCAAATTATTTCAGTGAAAGACAAAATCACGAAATTCCCACGATACAAGCCTTTTTGTTCACAGTTTACCAAAAAGGAGTTTCGCTCACATCAATGGAAATAGCTCCTCTTTTATACAGCACTACAAAGAAGAAAAAGCTTCAACCACTCTCAGTGGCCTCCGCCTACCCCGTCCAAAATGGCTTCTCTCTCCAGCAACTCCGTCAAGGAGGAATCGCCGTTTTGACGGTTTGATTTCTAGGAAACCAGAGCAAAGTGAGTGTTCCGATCCTTGAAAAGGCCGTCTTTCTGGTGATCTCGATGCGTTTCTTGCAAAACCTCATCCGTCAGGGTCCACCTTTAATGCAAAAGTGTTCAGAATACATTCCTACATTGGTAGACAGTATTATGCATATCATACATTATGCAAGATTCCGCAATTCACTAGAATGATTGCAGAACCTAACAGAACGTATGCGAGATAGAGATACAGATGTAAGTGGGCTAAACACAATCACAATGGGCAACTTAGGGCGATAATTTGACCGCCAGCAGGCAATCAAACCAGTAGGGGCTTATCGCGTGATATTCTTAGTTGGGCGTAGTGAGAGAGAGAGAGAGAGGGGGGGGGGGAGATGAGCCCCTCCCTCTCTCTCACTACGCCCAACTAAAAATATCACGCGCTAAGCCCCTACCGGTTTGACTACCCCATTGGCGATCAAACTATCGTCCTACGTTGGCCATTCATTTGTCAATTTGCGAGAAAATGCACATTCAAATGCGAAGAGAACAAACATGACAAAACCCACATTTTCTTAACGTATTAACGCCGTGGAGGTTTCTTATTTATATCAGTAGTAGACGTTGAAGTGCCTTTTAAATGTAACCACAAACAACGGAGATAAGTACTGATGAGTTGCATTATTTTTGTCTATCACGATGATCACAAGTACGCTTAAGGTCTGTGTACACGTTATAGCACTATTCACAAGATCTCTATTTCCCCATGGCAACACAGTGAGCTGCAAGTCGCATCAAGAGTGAGCTATCACTGTGTTGCCATGGGGAAACAAAACATATGACGGCGACGACGATGACGGCGGCGAAGACATTGACGATGAACATTGTCATTTCGTTGAGAACGATGATTTCCACGACGATGATATCGACGACGAAGATGGCAACGACGACGACAACGACAATGTCGATTTCATTGTAGTTGGCCTAGATGATGGCGACGACGACGACAACGACAATGTCGATTTCATTGTAGTTGGCCTAGATGATGGCGACGACGAGGGCGACCATAAAAACAAATACGAAAGGAAGACGTTGACGAAGAAGATGATGCTGACGATGATTATAAAGACGAAGCTTATGATGTGGAGGAAGATGACGCCGACGGTGACAAGTTGAAGTTGAACACTGTAAAGGAGATGACAGCTGACTGTTCTGGTGTTTGATTTTGACGCTGGGATGATGACAAGACAGCGGCCTCGATTCACACCGACGAGGCGACATGCGTGGCGCAGTGAGTCGGGGTGTGGGAGGGGGGGGGGGGAGAGGAGACGTGAATGGGGTGAAAGCCCTCTTTCATTTTGTTAAGGCCAGGCGTCAACACCAAAAAGCCCCTTTTCTGCAAAACAAAACAAAGCTTCATGAGAAATCTGGTACACGCTAAATTATGGCAAAGTAAACATTTTCGTTTGCTAGACAATAATTATTATAATTTATACGATAGAAAAGCAACTATCCCCGTGGGGATATGGGGGGGCGGGGGGGGGGGGGGGCTTTCGTACAAACTAGTTTCCCACCTTCTGGAAGTTCTTTGCTTGTACCTTCCTCTAATATGTCACTCTCTTTACTCTGTTTTGTTCCCTTTACTTTCTGTCATCTACCGTCTGTCTGAATGATTGGCCCATTCTCCTGCCTTTTTAAAAACATCTTCCAAATATTTTTTCTCCTTTGAGCTCCTCCGAAATCGGAATGTGTTGGCTGTACGCAGCGGGGAGCCCATACAAACTGACAATCGGACACATTAAGGGCATATGGCCTGGGAACCCAGAAGAAGAAGAAAAGCAACTTGTGTAGCTTTTAATGTTTTTAATGTGGATTAACAGTAAGCATCACCCATTGTTTTGCATAACTTGAATTCTAAATAAGCTATCCACAAAAAGTTAAGGATCACTTGCAAACTAATTCATAACTTTCCAAATAAGAAAGCCAATGCGTTGAATTTTGGCCAACATTTAATTCAATGCTTTAGTGATAACGATACACAATTGCCTTCAATTTCGAGCAATCGTTTGGTCTGTACATTTGATCAAAGTGGGTACGTATCGAAATTTGATTTCCCAAAGTCATTGAAATCACAAGACAGGGCATTCTGATGCTCCCAAAAGTTCAGTAATGCGTGTATCCGCCATGGCTGTTCTGGCACTCGACGCAGCGAGTCCTCATGGAGTTGACCAGGGTGGTGAAGATCCTCTGTGGAAGCGCCTGCCACTCAGCCTGCAGCATCTGGTAGAGGTGCTGGGCATCCCTGGGAGGGGGGTGGTTGCTCCTCACTTTGCGATCCAGCTCATCCCAGAGGTTCTCAATCGGGTTGAGATCGGGACTGCATGCTGGCCACTCCATTCTGTTGACTCCAGACTGCTGCAGGAAGTCGTTGACCACCCTTGCCCTGTGGGGGCGAGCGTTGTCATCCTGGTAGACAGCCGGCGGTCCCATCTGCTGCAGTGTAGGCACAGCCAGCGGTCGAAGGATCTCATCCCGGTATCGGAGGCCAGTCAGGTTACCCTGTACATGATACAAGGGTGTTCTGTGGTGAAGGCTGAAGGCCCCCCAGACCATTACAGAACCTCCACCAAAGGCCACCTTTTCTTGGACAGTGGCGTCAATAAAGCGTTCCCCTGGGCGCCTCCAGACCCTCAGTCGGCCGTCGTTGTGGTTCAGGGTGAAGCGTGATTCATCACTGAACAGGACCTGGGACCATTGCTGACGTGTCCACCTCACGTGACGTCTGCAGAAGGCGCGGCGTGCTGCCCTATGGGCTGGAGTTAAGCGTGGCCGTACAGCTGGGCGACGAGAACGGAGGTTAAACCCATGAAGGCGGTTCCGTATGGTCTGCTGGCTGATGTTGATGTTAGTAGCCACCCTCAGCTGCCTTCGAATGATGCTGGAAGAGGCTGTTCTTGTCTGCAGGGCTTGTCGTTCAATGAGACGATCTTCACGTGGAGTTGTCTTCTTCGGTCGACCAGATCTGCGTCTTTCATGGACCCTCCCAGTGGCTGTGAAGCGTTGAATCAGTCTGACAATGACCGAGATGGACACCTGAAGTCGCCTGGCCACTTCTCGCTTGGGAACACCATCTTGGAACCATGCAACAGCTCGTCCCCTATCCAACTCGCTCAATTTTTGTCGTGGAGGCATTGTCAAATCAGGCCTAATACTGGTGGTATGTCTTCTTATAAAGCCAAGCAAGAGACAGCATCTCACACATAAACAGCAGTGCTTGCACGTGCATAATGGTTTTTCCATCTGGCTTGTGCAATGTGTTCATGCAGAACGATCCAAAACAAGGTCCTTTTTCGCAAGTTTCCGCTTTTTCTTTTGCTGCCAAGCTCAGTAATAGAGAATCACGTGCAATGTTTCCACTAACACAACATCGCCCACTTACAGCTGAACAAGAATTCATAACAATTTGGCTTGACTGAGAAAAAAATAACAGGAGCGAACGGAGTTTATTGCGCACCTGTTTTCTCATAGTGATCCTTAACTTTTTGTGAGTAGTGTAGAATAATAACGATTAATGCAGGAAGGAAACCATTGGTTTGATTTTGTTCAACTGAAGCAAAAAGAGAGCGCTTTGACAAAATGTATCATCATCATCATCACCACCACCACCACCATCATTCTATATCAACTGTATAAACCATGCATACCTTTGAAGGTGAATCAGCCAACATCCGCAACCACCGTGGACTGCAGATGACCAGACGTCAAGGTTTGACAGGTCAGAACGTCTGTGGACGGTGGTCATCATGACGGAACACCACGTTCCCGGATATCTGCACACTGATGGGAAACAAAGCACAAATGAATAAATAGGCATGGAAGGCATAAATATGTATAAATCGAAATGAAAAGTTAATCATATACGCCTTTATATTGTTTTTTGCTTGAAGATAAGCTCAGTGAATTAGACTTGCAGAATACTCCAGACGCTGTCCTTGAAAGTATACAAACAAATACTTTTGTTTAGTGCATATCTACATACATCACAGAAAGAGCTTTGGGTGATAAGATTAAGATTAAGATTAAAATTAAGATTAAGATTAAAATTATAGCCCCGTCGACAACAAAGGCCATGTCAGGGCTGTCATCTCACCACGTTGCATCTCACCAGGATTCCATATTTCCATGTAGTGTCGTACGCCTTTTCCAGATCGAAAAAGATGGCGACAACATGCTGTTTATTTAGGAATGCATTACGGATGGAGACTCCAAACGGGCTAGATGATCAACAGTGGAATGATACTTGCGGAAGCCACATTGCTCTTTCGCAAGAAGACCGTAAGTTTATAATGTCCACATCAGTCTGGTGTGTATCATTTTCTCCATGACTTTGCAAACGCAGCTGGTCAGAGCTATTGGGCGGTAGTTAGAAGGGTTAGACAAATCCTTACCGGGTTTGGGAATAGGGACAACCAAAGCCTTGCTCCAGGAAGGCGGAAAGATTTCTGATGTTCATATATGGTTGTAAGATTTAAGATTAAAATTATAGCCCCGTCGACAACAAAGGCCGTGTCAGGGCTGTCACCACGCTACATCTCACCACGTTGCATCTCACCACGCATTAAAAGGGGATAACACCACAAGGTAAAACAAGATCAAAGTTTGTTTGTTAAAATAATTTTGTTAAAAATCATTAACAATCACAAACTTAGCAAGTACAAACATGACACGTCTAGAGTTAAAAACATCACAGTAGCTTACATCAGGTGAAACAATCTCTTTCAAGTAATCCCACCCCTCAGTACCTTTTTTTCATAATGGCGTTTTTATTAAATGTAATATGTTCTTTTAGTTTGAAAATAAGGCTATTACGTTCTGTAGTAATATGCCTGCAGGAATTTTTAAAAAAGGTGAACTATATCAATAATATTACGACACTGACATATTCTCAATCTAAAAATCAATGCTTGGGTAGCGAGGGGCACGTGGAGGAATAGTCCTTTACGCTCGACGTGATGATCGTACGCGCGAGCTTTCGCATATATTTCGAGATCCTTAGCACATTCTTTAAGTATTGCGGTCTTTAAATTGTTTTTAATTTCATGGACAGAAAGACTGTCAACTGCTGTTCCGGCTTGGCCGATCGCTGTGGCTTTGGCAGCTCGATCGGCCTGATCATTTCCATTTATTCCGCAGTGGGACGGGATCCATGTTAACCCTTTCGCTGTCAGCCATTTTTCAGACAAACAAATGCCATTAAACTTAACTGGGTAGAGAATACAAATTATTTGCAATATTGGGAGTTCCTCTGTGACACGTGTAACATTAGGCCTATCCTTGCCTCCCAAAATTAAGAAAATGGGTTCTTCAGATTACTGGCGCAGAGTTGATGCCTTTTAGTGACATAGGTGTTAAACCATTGTGGTACATAAATGGCGGTGAAAGGGTTAACATAAGATCTACTCCCCTGTCGGTTTGAATTTGGGGCCATTTATATGGGAGTCACTTGGTCAAAACAAGATTTATTTCCAGTTATAAGAGGGAAAACACGAGAAACCCGTGATTTTGACACGTGATCGGGTGGATCTTTAAGCCGCATCGGGTCTGTTATCAGCTGGGCAAATTAAGCAGGAGGGGGGATATGGATATGGAGCGTGCACATGAGCGTGCGTGTTTGTTTTTAAACCTTTTGGCCCAGAAGGCGTTGAATCTCTAAATTTATCTGTTTTTAAGTGTGGGGATGGGGTGGGGGTGTACATACCCCCACCCCACAACCATCCACCTCTCCATCATCACCAGCGAAACGTGCTTCCTTGGAACATTTAAAAAAAAAGTCTACTGCTGAGCTGACAGCCACTGTGGCACAGAATCCACCATCCACATCCAGACCCCAATCCCCGCAACCATCAGCTTCCTCCCCATCACCAGCAAAACGTGCTTTCCTGTAAAACCCATCAACCCTGCAGGAGGAGGGCTTCCAAGACAGCGACTTTCGGGACGACAGCGCACAGAGCCAGTGCCTCCGAGCCTTGGGAACCATTAACGAGGGGATGATGGTTGTGGATACAAACCACAGCAGAAAAAAGTACGTGTTGATGGGCAAATTACTACTTTCACTCATTGCCCAGCTGTTAAACAGCTAAACTAGCCAACCATCGGCACAGCAACAGAAAAACAACACATCTTATTGAGGACGGTTTTCTGGTTTTAAGGTGTTGATGGCATCATTTATATAGTTGCGCACATCTCCCTTTCATTGTATAATGTGTGCATATATTTATGATCCAAATTGAACATTCACCAAGTTAGTGGCAAACTTGACATTAAAAGAATCCAACGTTTTGTCGGTTACAGGACTCACGTCACGATGATCTCTTCCTCGTGTGTAACAGGAAGGAAGGAAAAGTGCGTAGGTACGTTTGGGTTGTGGCCGTTCTGACCTCCATGTCTTTTCTCTCATTTTGTTTGGCATTGTTCAGTGTTACCAAGATAGAAAGCACCCGTCTTATCAAGGTGCCCGACAACAATTATGTGTACCCTTAAAACAATTCGATAGTGATCATGTTTATATGGTCAGGTCGTCCACACGCTTATAACATTATCATGCTTATGGGCTAATTTGGCCTTTATTTGACACACACACACACACACACACACACACACACACACACACACACACACACACACACACACACACACACACAGGATAAAAAAAAAAGCTTTGTCAGCTTATTCTTTAACCCTCAATAAAGATTATTTTGACTTGACACACATTCACGAGCATACAGCTGCACACACAAACACATGCATTATTGCACGTGTTGACGAACTGAAACTGGCGCTTACCTGTGGAGTTTGGTGGTGATGTCCAGAACGTTGCAGCCAGCAGTTGGTCAAGCTGTTCAACGTAGTAGCCACAACAGCCATGCTGTCCGAGGTTTTCAGGAGGTTGGAGGTGTTGCCCAGAACAATGCAGCCAGCAGTTGGTCAAGCTGTTCAGCGTAGTAGCCACACCAGTCCCCGCTGTCTGAGGTCATCATGAGGAGGCTGGGTCTGTGGAAGCTGGGCTGTGAGGAGGAGTGGCGGGGGTAGTTTGTAAGGGAGGCAGGTAGAATCGTGATTGTCCCCCCTGCAAAAAGAGGACAGTTTGGTACAGAGGCAGGTCAACTACACCCCATGTCAGTCTCGGTTCATGTCGTTCTTTCCGTCTTACCTGGTATCCGTTTCATGGCAAAAATCTTGTGACATTTTGTTTTACAATTCTTTTATATTTCGTAAGTTGTGTGTAGAATATCTACGTCTTGTAAACTTTAAACGCTTGTAAATGAGGTAGAAGGGTATCTTTGTTCTTGCAAAATTTGTCTATTATAACTAGTCATGTAACTGGTATGTCGATGGCAGTATGATTTTATTTGCAGTATTGTATCTAAACGTGATTGAGAAGGTGAATGTGGTGTATGTTTCTTAGAATGTTCTACTATTTTACTCTTGTATAATTGTGTGAGTGCGTGTGATACTGGTTGAAGTGCTCAATCTGCAGTAAGAAAGGCCAGACTGAAACAAAAACGGAAAGAACCGAGAAATGGAGGAGGGGGTGTTACTCTGCATCTTTGCCGAAAGTTTTCGATGATTCAGATATCTCAATCACGCTTTTACCAAATAAAAGAGTATATTTACAATTAAAGTCAGCTTTACAACTCTCCATGATCACCATCTAACTTGGTATTTCGGATGACACCTTAAACCGAGGTCCTGTATGTGAACGCACGCACACGCACGCACGCATACGTTAAAGCCCATTCCATTATTCGGTAGGAGTAGGCCATGTTGTGCCGGTGGAATGGATGACACGAACTCACAAAGCATGCATCCTGTGCGCCAATAGCAGTCTAAACGAAGACTTTGGGCGCGAGGCAGGATAAACATCCCCAATCGTTAAGAAAAATATAAAAACTGCAGAAATGTAACTTCAGTGCCATGGCGCAAACGGAAATCGTGCTTCCATTTTTGAAGCTCACGAGTGTAACCAATTATTGCTGACCTCGAGATGCTACAAAACAAAGAATAAACTAAAGGCTTTCACAGACTGAAAAGCGAACTGTAGGTGAAATTTACTGAATTGAACATGTGTGCCCCCGTGGGGATACCGGGGGTCTGCCGTACAAATAGTTCCACACACCTTCTGGAAGTTCTGTGCTTGCAGCTTCCTCTAATCTGCCACTTTCTTTGACTCTGCCTTTTCCCTTTGCTTTCTATCGTCTGCTATCTTTCTGACTTGTTGGCCCATTCTCCTGCATTTGTTTCCCAATAAAATCTTCCAAATAATATTTCTCCTTTGAGCTCCTCCGAAATCGGAATGTGTCGGCCGAACACAGCGGGGAGACCAGTGAAAACTGAAAACCGGACACATTCAATTCGATTCAATTCAAAAAACTTTATTGTCCATTAAAACATGGTTTAAAATGGAAACTTTTCTTTCACAGCATGTGCAAGCAGAGTAAAAACAATCTACGTACGTACCTTACCCATTATGGCCATATGGCATGGGAAAGCAGTAGAAGAAGAATAACATGAGTGCGAAAAGTTGATTTCCCAACAGTACCACCTCTTCTTCCCACGGAGTTTGGTGTTTCCACTAAACGAAAGAAAGCAGGCATGGTAAGAGGGAAACGACCGCATTTATCTCAGTAAGGGGGGATAATTCATTGACGAAATCGGCAATGGAGGTTCGTGCCACGGTTAAGTCCCTTGTATTGGTCTGGGTAGATTTCCCCAACTTGAAATTGAAGCTACTCTTTAAACTGATGCTTCGGTTTGAATTCGGGGCCATTTATATGTGAGTCAGACTTGGTCAAAAGAAGATTTCTTTCCAGTTATAAGAGGGAAAACATGAAGCCCGTGATTTTGACACGTGATCTGGTGGATCTTTAAGACCCCGCGCGTCACGGTTTTCACGTGTTTTCCCTCATAGCTAGTAAGGAATGTTAATTCGGCTATATTCACATTCATGCCCGTCAAGAACGATAATCTGTTGACTGAAAAAGCAATAGCTATGGTCTTTCTGTTACAAATTATCGTTCTTGACGGGCATAAATGTGAATATAGCCAAGAATTCTTCCTAGCATAACACGGAATGTGACACGTGACGTGGGGGGTCTTCAATCCTCTTCTGGCAATGTCCACATCAGGAGAACCGTCCATAAGGGTCTCTGACCGAATGGACGCTAATCTCACCATCAACAATGTCCACATGTAACCCCGTAAGAACGGTAACTGGGTGACGCAGGGCAGGGCACATGGTTTATGTCATACCCAGGCAAAACACAGCTTCGGCTTGGCTTTTTCCCCGCCAATGAATTATCGTTCATCAGGGGTCAAACGGGGACCGTGGCCATTTTCTCCTATACAGATCATCCTTTTGAAAATAATCTCAACCCCGAATCCGGTTTCGCCCCCCCCCCTCTACGTTTTTCCTCGCAATTAACCAAACACGTTTAAGGCCATACGAAAACTGTGTAGTAGTAGTAGTATTAGGCAGTCGTATGTAGTAGTAGTAGGAGTAGTAGTACCAGAAGGGCAAGTAGTAGTAGTAGTAGTTTTTTGTAGTAGTAGTAGTAGTAGTAGTCGAGTAGTAGTATCTACAGGCTAAGATGGATTACTTAAAAGCTCGGCGACCCGGGCTGATAGTTATCCGTTCTTGGGACAGATCACACTATTCAGTTTATCTCAACAGTGGAGGCTTCCGTTTCCCGTCTGACTGGAAATTGAACGGAGAAGTTCAACTGCCCTATCGACGTGTAAAATGTGGGTCACACTTTCAAGAGGGACATAACCGTGTTTTCTGTCCGCAACTAGTCAGTCGTATGGGAAAGACCGTTGGAGTCCCGGTTTATTTGTAGTCGACTCATGGCTAGTAGACTCCGTCTGCAGTAGTAGTACTATGTTGGGTTGTCAACATAGTAGTCTAACAGGCTAACATAGATTACTTAACAGCTGTGCGAACCGGGTAAGGGAGTTATCGTTAGAGTAGTCAGTAAACTATATACAGTGGGGCGGCTATCCCTGAGGGTCAGATTAGCCCTCGAACGGCCTATGATCGAACTCCCCGATCGATGTGTAAACTGTGACAACTTTCAAAGGGACATAACCAGTGTTTCTATCTGTCCTCACTACTCATATAGGGAAAAAAAAAGACCGGATGCTTATTTTCCCCTGCACAGCTTTGGTAGTAGTTAGTAGTAGTAGTAGTAGTAGTAGTAGTCGTATGAGGGAACAGGCTCTTGAGCCTCAGGCCTCGCGGCCTATATAACGTCCCCTCTTTGGCAATAACATTGTATAATTTTTTGGGGTCTGAGCAAGTTTTTGAAGTACAGTCAAAATCGTTAAAAAGACAAAATTCTGACTGGAATCCAGAAGATTAGTTGCAAACTTTATGTTGGTAGTTAGTTCATTCCAATGAACAGCAACTGTATAAGAAAATGAAAATTTCCTTCTATTACTTTGACAATGTCTTTAGGCGTGGGGAAGGATTAAACATCCCCAATCGGAAGAACAAGAAGAAGAAGGAGGGGCTGTCGCATGTCCAATTGAAAAAAGGTAGCTCGTAAAAATAAAAAGCTCGCTACTATGCGACAAGGCCATACTTATCGAAGACATTTCGCGCGAAAAAAACTAACTTCAATTAAAAATCCAAACAAAACTGTTCTTAAATGTTATGGAAGAAAAAAAGTTAACAGTTCTTTCAAAACAGGACACGATTAATAAAGAGAACTACCGCAGCTTTTGTTTTTAATTCCCATTAATTAAAAACAATGCATTTTAAGAGGCCAAAATGCGAAAGGGGACGAATTTCAGGTGATGGAGATAAATCGCTCACCTTTCTAAAAGATCAAACAATGGCGGAGACACGTGATCTGCCTAACCTTCCGAGTCGCCAGGGATACGGTACAGGAAAGGGTGCACGAGCTTTCTCTTTGCAGGGATATCAGAACTGAACTCACTATCATCTCATGGGGCTACAGTTAGTGCGGCATGCACGGTCTCTGTGGACCGCCACTGTCCATACGAATTTTAATAGTATGCACTGGCTTCGTTTGGACACGTGGATAGCGAGGGTCAGGATAGGGCTTCTTTGTCCTTTACATTTTCATTGCGATTTTACTACTACACACATGCTCGCTCGCACGCACGCAGGCATGCACAAGCACCACATGCGCACCTCAAGCGCCACACACGCAACACACACAGCTCACACACTCACACACACATACCTCACACACGCGCAGCCGTGCGCATGGACGCAGACATGCCAAACACACCACACACACTATATATATATATATAATATACATATATAACACGCACGCACGAAGGCACCTACACGCTGCACAAACACAGACACAAATAGTCATACCATACACTCTCTCTCTCTCTCTCCTCTCTCTTCTCTCTCTCTCTCTCTCTCCTCTCTCTCTCTCCGCTCTTCCTCTCTCTTAATTTTGACGGCATAACAATTATAAACAATCCCCATAAAACTTTCATTTTGATGTCCTGCATCATTAAGTATGACCACATTTTGTTTCCCTTTTTGTTTTATCTCTAATGCGCGATCTCCTCTCTCCCTCTCTCCGTCTCTCTCTCCTCTCTCTCTCTCCTCTCTCTCTCATCATCCGCTCTCTGCTCTCTATGTCTCTCTCTCTCTCTCTCTCCTCTTCTCTCTCTCCATGCTCTCCCTCATCCCTCTCTCTCTCTCTCAATCGTCTCTCTCCTCTGCTGTCTCTGTCTCTGTCTCTCTCTCTTCTCTCATCATCTCTCTCTCTCTTATCCAGCTCCTTCTTCTCTCCTCTCCGTGATCTCATCTCGGCCTCTCCTCTGTACCGGGTCACCCCCTCAATCTCTACTCCTGCATCTCCGCACTCTCTTATCGCCTCTCCTGCGTTCGTCTCTCCACATCACTCTCTACTCGGCTCTCTCTCCGTCTCCCTCTCTCTTCTCCTCTCTCTCGTCTATCCTCCCCACAGTACAACTTTTCCTCTCTCATCTCACATCTCCGGAGCGTTCAACGCCTCCCACCCCTCTTGTCCCATCATCTCTCTCATCCTCTCTCCTCTCATACTCTCTCTCTCTCTTTTTCGTGTGCCCCCCCCCCTTTTTTTAGTTATTGCTTAATATTATTTTACTCTAATTTTGTTTTACTTGATGTCTTGTTTCATCATGGCATGTTCATATTATTATACAAAATATATGTTTTGCCTTATCGTTTTTGTAATTTGTATAGTCTCAAGCCATTGTAAGATAGGCCTCGCCTAAAATCTAAATCCTTAGTAGTAGTAGTAGTAGTAGTCAGTATAGTAGTAGTAGTAGTAGTAGTAGTAGTAGTAGTAGTAGTAGTAGTAGTATATTAGTAGTGGGGGACTGGCTCATACGCCTAGGCCTGCGCTTATCAAGTGTCCCTTCATTCATTCTGTACATTTGTTATAGTTGCGCATACACATTATAACTTTGTATGTTCATTTCATCCTATTCAAACAAATGTGTTTACATTTTTCTTGCTGTCCAGAAGACTTTTAAATACATTATATTAGGTGCAACATTTACACATTTAACACAGATAACACCGACACAATCTTGCGTAATAAAGTTTTCAAGCGTCAAGTGTCTCTCTCTTTGAAACGCTGAAATTTAGTCTTGTTAGAAAAATATTAGTTTTAATAAAATTATAAAAATATAAACAGTAGCACAAAATCATCAGAACCCTGATCTGGTAGTCTGCTTATATTTCCAACACACTATTGATCTGGTCTCGGTTATCACACACAGCGGTCATAGTTTTAGTCATACCGAAGAGAAGGCATAGAAATATGGGAGACAAACACGAGCTAAAGGGGACACCCTGACGGTATGAGGTGTTTTGGGGGCAAACAACCCCACCTTGAGACCACCAGGAAAACGACCGTTTTTTTTTGTTTTTTGTTTTTTTCCTTTCGCCCTTTTTTTTTTTCCTCTTTTCTCCCTTTTTTTTTTCTTGTTTTTTTTTCCTTTTTTTTCTTTTATTTTTTCTTTTTCCTTTGTTTTTTTTGTTTTCCCTTCTTTTCCTTTTTCTTCCCCCCCCCTTTTTTCCCAGAAAATCAAAAACCGTCAAATCGGCGATTCCTCCTCGCGCGGATGTGCTGGAAGACGTAAATTATTTCATTGAAAAAAGAAAGGCAAGAGAAAGGTCTTCTCTTTTCTAATGCCGCCTGAGTTTAAACAGTTAATATGTGCCGAAATTGTCACAAACAAGCCTTTTTATTTATTCATTTTTAAAATTTTTATGCAGTTTACCTAAAGTAGTTTCGCTCACAACAAGCAATAGCTCCTTTTTTGTTTTACTTGCCTACGAAAAAGAAAACGCTTCAACCGACAATGTGTGGCCTCCACCCTCCATCCAAAATGCTTCTCCTCTACTCGCGGCATCTCCGCCAAGTGGAATCAACGTTTTTACGTTTGATTTATAGGAAACCAGAGCAAGTGATGTTCCGATCGCTGAAAAAGGGCCGTCTTTCTTGTGATCTCGACGTTTCTTGCAACAAAACCTCATCCGTCAGGGTGCTCCTTTAAAATAATTATCCAAAAATAAAATCGTAAGAAATAAATTCATGATCTAATAAATCCCCCCAGCCCACCCCCATGCCTGTCAGACAACGTGGTAATGCCAGTCTAATATTATAGCATGTCACTGCAGTGCGTTGCATGGAGAAAGAGTGAAAAATGTTAACAGTGTATTGAGACCAATATCGTGCCGATCCACACTATAAACCCAGCCTACACACGACGGAGTACGACCATCCTACATCCTACTGTACCTTTTGTGAAGCAGCTTGTAGATGGAAATACTACTTTTTGTGAAGCATGTTTGTGATGGAATACGACTTTGTGAACATGCTTGTGAATGAAAATACCTTTACTTCCTGTTAAGCATGCCCTTCTGATGATAAATACTACTTTTGTGAAGCATGCTTGTGGTGAAAATACTACTTACTTCTGTGAAGCATGCTTGTTGATGAAATACTACTTTGTGAAGCATGTTTGTGAGGAAATACTATACTACTTTTTGTGAAGCATGCTTGTGAGAAATACTACTTCTGTGAAGGCATGCTTGTGATGAAATACTGATTTTGTGAAGATACACTTGTGGTGAAAATAAATACTCATTCTGGTGAAGCATGCTTGTGATGAAATAACTACTTTTGTGAATCATGTTGTGATGAAATATAACATACTAACTACTTTTGTGAGAGCATGCTTGTGATGAAATACACTTTCCTGTTGAAGGCAATGCTTTTGTTATGAAATACTACTGTTTGTGAAGCATGCTTGTGGTGAAATACTTAACTTTCTGTATGCATGATTGTGAATGAAATACTACTTTTGTTAGGAATGCTTAGAATGGAAATACTACTTACCTATTTCTTCTTTTGAAAAAGAAAAAAGCATGCTTGTGATGGAAATACTACTTTTGTGTGAAGCATATGTTTTTTGAAGCATAAAAGAGCATAGCTTTTGTGGGGAATGAATACTTACTTCTGTTGAAATGACGCAAAATGCTTTTTTCTCATGCAAATACTATGAAAAACTCACTTTTGGGTAAGCACTGCTCATCTTGTGTGAAATGACCTT
>JAGGCT020004046.1:65576-94990 GCA_017654935.2 Phymorhynchus buccinoides
TCTCTTTCAGATTTTGCGACACTCATTTTCTCTGGTTTCCTAGAAAATCAAAACCGTCGAATCGGCGATTCCTACCTGGCGTAGTTGCTGGAAGTAAATATTTCACCAAAAGAGAAGGCATGTGCCGTCTCTTTCAATGGCCCCGCTTGCGTTTAGACCAAATCGTTTGACGAACGTTTTGCAGATACAAAGCCTTTTAATTTCTTGCTTTGTAATACAGATATCTAAGGAGTTTTCGCTCACAAACAAAAGAAACAGGCTCCATTTGGTTTTTACTGACACTACAAAACAATAAAAACGGCTTCAACCACATATGAGTGGCCTTCACCCACCCCATCCAAAAATGGCTATTCTCCCCCTCTCTCGTGCACTCATCTCCGCCAAGGAGGAATCGCCGCTTTGACGGTTGTAATTCGAGGAAAACCAGAGCAAAGTGAGGTTCTGATCCTTAAAAAGACGTCTTTCTGGTGATCTCGACGTGTTTCATGCTTCCAAATTAATCGTCAGGGTGCCCCTTTAAGAATTTTGCGCCAATTTGCGACAAGAGAAAAACCTCTGTAGCTCTTCGGTCACGTTTCACGTTTACGATAACAATCGGCTTTCTTTCCAGCCATTATAAAACCATACCTCCGAAGTCTTAGTTTGGCTGGGCACGTGGCGGGGTAATAAACAAAAGAGGATCAACACACGTAAGGTTCTCATCCCTAGCTTTGTGCCATAGTGTTCAAATAGTGCTTTCGGCCGTTGGGATGTATCCCTTGGAGTCTTTAAGCCAGGGTGCGACAACAACAACGACCCAACGACAACAAGCAACATCCCTATGAGCCAGACTGTTATTGTCCAATGAGCGCCACCATATCACTGGGTTCGTTGTCTGGGCAAAAGTATGTGCTTATAACAAATCCAGCTTAGTTTTCCTGTTAAAAAACAAAAAAAAGCATTAAGTGTGTCGTTTTGCGTATGGCATGGTCGGAAACGGTCTGACTTGACACAGGCCGTAAAGTCGTCTGTCATTTCAGTGAACCGTGGGACGGTTTCCTTGTCCTTGGCTGTCACACAGCATGACAGGCAGGGTTTCCCGTGACCGTTCGCCCCCCCCCCATCGCTTTCCTGCAGCCGCCGACCCCCCGTAGGGACACCCGACCAGAACACTCCCCCTCCCGCACAAGTTCCCCCCACGTTGGCACGCTGCCCGGCCAATCCCCTTTCCACTGCATTTTATTGACCGATAAAGATGGCACCACACCCCTCCTGTGCCCCCCATTGCGTCTTTACATCCCGTCTCGCTTACCCCGCCCACATACACACCACTAGCTCACAGACCCCGAGCTGTCCTCTTGCAGGAAAACAAGTCGGGTGGCGCGCGTGGTCTTCGCTTTACCCTCATTGCCGACTCCGATCGAGCGCCGTTCGATCAGCCTACCCCCAGCAGGGTATTCCTTAACTATCGTTCAGACATCCTCCTCCTTAAAAGGGCATTCTTTAGTTGTTTGACGTTTTTATCCTCCGAAAGTCTGAGTGTGGCTGCCCACGTGTGGCTCGGAGGCGAATCAAAAAAAACACGGTTTCCCTCACACACGTTAATGTTCCCTCTCATCCGCAGCTGATACGCTTGTCTTTGTACCACTAGTGTTCAAGTGATCATGACATAGTATTCGTAGAAACGAGTCTAATACCAGAGAAGATTAGAAGCCGTCCCCACAAGACCTTTCTTTTTCACAAAGCTGACTTTGGCTCCTTGATGGAGAAACACATACCGTCCCGAACAGCCAACAAGAAGAAGACCCACAAACCATGGATAGGTCAGAGAGTTAAGCGGATCAACCGCAGAGTGAAAAGGCTGCACAAGAAACTACAGAAGGTGCAGAAACCAACAGCCAAAGAGAAAGCCCACCTCCGTTTCAAGAAGATCAAAGCTGATGCCCAAAGACTCCAGAGGCAGGAATACTGGAAGTACATCAATTCCATTATCGATCTACCTGACGAGGGAAGCAAGTCTCCATCTACCCAAAAGCGATTCTGGAATTACATCAAATCGCTTCGTAAAGATAACACTGGAGTATCACCACTGACAGAAAACCGGGCGCCTCCATCCTGATCCCCAAGCAAAAGCAAACATCCTGAAAAGACAATATCAATCAGTCTTTACTCACGAGGACACCAGTGACATTCCAACTCCAGCTGGTGAGCCCTACCCAGCCATGACAGAAATCACCATCAACCAGCAAGGCATAGAAAAACTATTGAAAAACATGAACCCGAGAAAAGCGGCCGGCCCTGACGGAATCCCTGCTATGTTCTGAAGGAGTGCGCAGAAGACCTAGCACCGATTCTAACCCAACTCTTCAACAAGACACTGAAAAAAGGGAACATTCCGGATGACTGGAAACAAGCTAACGTCACCGCTGTATTTAAGAAAGGTGACCGCAACATTGCAGCTAACTACCGTGAACCCGATCTCTCTATCGCTTACTAGAACACTGTGCTGCAAAAACACTCTCATAGAACAATGTCATGCACCCCATAAGCTAGCATCATCCGAAACATCCACCTCTTACATTGATCATGACCAGCCCTCTTGCTGCCCATGACACACACGGTCAAATGGTACTTCACCTCGATGCACGACGAATCGCTTCTCGTGGAGACTCAACATCCTTACCCCCCCCCCCCCCGTTGCTGACGAACTTGCTGCCGGACCTAGACAAGAGAAGGCAGATAGACCTTGCCATCCTTGACTTCTCCAAGGCGTTCGACCGTGTCCCCCACTCCGTAAACTCGACCATTACGGCATCAGGGGACAGACATACCAATGGATCAAAGACTTCCTGAGTGAGAGACAACAGCGTGTTGTTGTGGATGGTGAGAAGTCAGAAGCCGGCCCAGTTATCGCTGGAGTCCCTCAGGGCACCGTCCTTGGACCAGTGCTCTTCTTACATTTCATCAGTGACTTGCCAGACCAGTTCAGAAGCTCAATCCGTATATTTGCGGATGACTGCATTGTCTACAGGGAGATCTCATGACGACTGTTCCATCCTGCAAGAAGACCTTCACCATCTGGAGAAATGGGAGATAACCTGGGGAATGGATTTTCACCCAGGTAAATGTAACATCATGACCATCACCAGATCCAGATCTCCCAAAGCATTTACCTACAAGTTGAAAGGGCACGTCTTAGAGCAGACAAACTCATCACAATAATATATAGGGGTTCATGTATCATCTGACCTCACCTAGAAGACCCTTATAGATTTTGTGTCCAAAAAGGCAAAGAGTGTATTAGGATTTTTAAGACGAAATCTGAAGAGCCCCCAAACAGAAAACAAGAGCCAATGTATTCAAGACCCTCGTTCGTCCCCACCTTGAATACTGCTGCTCAGTCTGGAGTCCACACCACCAGGACCAGATATCAAAGATCGAAATGGTACAACGCAGAGCAGCCAGGTACGCAACCAACCGTTACCACAACACCAGCAGCAAAGAAAAATGCTGGACGAACTAGGCTGGGAAACACTAGAATCTAGGAGACAGAAGATCCAGCTCACAGTATTCTTCAAAATCATCAACAACCTTGTTGACATCAAGTGTAATCAATATCTTACCAACATGCCAACAAGAACAAGAACGAATCACTCGAACAAATTTCGGCAGTTCCCCCAGAATACAAACTGTTTCAAATTCAGCTTCCTTCCAAGGACGGTTCCAATTTGGAACGCGCTCCCAGCATCTGCAGCAGAAGCTCCATGCTTGGTATCTTTTAAGCGGGAGCTCAACACTCTGTCATTCTAACTGTATCACTCCCTCCCCAGCAAAAAGTGACACTGATGGTTGGGGCTGTGCCGGTCGGGGTTTGTCCCCAGGGGGCCGCTACGGTAGCCCGACTGGCCTGACCGGAGCTATGAAACGCTGGGGAGACTTCTATTTTTTAGTTCTTTTGTTTTTGTGTTGATTTTTTAGCTTGGTTTATTTTTCTTTCTGTCGCAAGCACAACGCTGTATAAGTGTCCAGTGGGACAGAACAGCGTAGCCAGATTCAGATTCAGATTCAAGTGTTTTCGGCTGGTAGATGATCTCTGGAGTCTTTTAGTCAGGGTATGCCTACAAAAACACACACAAATATTTGATATTTTGGTATTTTCTAGTCACAGGGACTGCTTCTGTTAAATTCGGGCTGCTCCCACCTGGAAAACGCGTCGCAGCCAGAGGCGCACCACCCATTTCTTTCTTTTTTTTTTTTTTTTTTTTTGGGGGGGGAGGGGCGTCTTGAGAAACCTAGCTATCAATTTTGTCCAAACCAGGCAGCAGGATTTTTTTCCAGCGCTTATCAATTTTCATCAGCCGTAGGATTTTTACGTGCATAAAATGCACAGGTCAGACTTGCTTTAAATCCCCATTGGAAGGACTCGACGTTCAGTTCAATATTCTGTTCAACCAGAGAAACAAGAGTGATGCCGGGATTTGAACCCGGGTCACTCATGCATTGAATTGGCAGGCGAACGTCTTAGCCACTCTGCCATCTTTCTTTCTCGCGAGAACAAAAATCTCCACATAGCATGCATCCTGTGCGCCAACAGCAGTCTAAACGAAGACTGTAGGCGCGGGGCAGGATAAACATCGCGAAAAGATGTTCCAACACTACCACCTTGCCTCTCTTCTTCCCACGGAGTTTGGTGTTTCCACTAAACGAAAGAAAGCAGGCACGGTAAGAGGGAAACGACCGCATTTATCTCAGTAAGGGGGGATAATTCATTGACGAAATCAACAATGGAGGTTCGTTCCGTTTATTAATCCTCTTCGACAGTAAGCAAAGGAAAAAGGCAGAGTCAAAGAAATGAGACAGAGAGAGAGAGAGATAGAGAGAGAGAGATGAGAGGAGAGAGAGATCGCGAGAGACGAGAGGAGAGAGGAGAGAGGGAGAGATCAGAGGAAGTTGCTAAGACACAGAACTTCAAGGAAGTTGGGAGGGCAATTATTGTATTTCTACGGAAAGACCCCCGGTTCCCCCCACGTGAGGGTCTGAGAAAGTTCAAAAGTCCTTTGTAAGAAGGCCCGCCGACCCACCCCGAAAAACCACACATCAACTCCAGTCGGACGGACTTATCGAACAGTGACGTGCCGTCTTTGCGGCATGATTTTCGTGAAATGCTACTGTCTACATGAAACTGATGAAATACAACTAGTTTCGTTCACTATAGTCATGTAGAGCACACTACACGAATCTAATCAAATGTCCGGTACAGAAATACAGATATTTGATCAGGGCACGAATATAGTGAACGAAACGAGTAGGATTTCACCACAAGCATGCCTCACAGAAGTAGTATTTCATCACAAGCATGCCTCACAAAAGTAGTATTTCATCACAAGCATGCTTCACAGAAGTAGTATTTCATCACAAGCATGCCTCACAAAAGTAGTATTTCATCACAAGCATGCTTCACAAAAGTAGTATTTCATCACAAGCATGCTTCACAAAAGTAGTATTTCATCAGAAGCATGCTTCACAGAAGTAGTATTTCATCACAAGCATGCTTCACAAAAGTAGTATTTCATCACAAGCATGCTTCACAGAAGTAGTATTTCATCACAAGCATGCTTCACAAAAGTAGTATTTCATCACAAGCATGCTTCACAGAAGTAGTATTTCATCACAAGCATGCTTCACAAAAGTAGTATTTCATCAGAAGCATGCTTCACAGAAGTAGTATTTCATCACAAGCATGCTTCACAAAAGTAGTATTTCATCACAAACATGCTTCACAAAAGTAGTATTTCATCACAAGCATGCTTCACAGAAGTAGTATTTCACCACAAGTATGCTTCACAAAAGTAGTATTTCATCACAAGCATGCTTCACAGAAGTAGTATTTCATCACAAGCATGCTTCACAAAAGTAGTATTTCATCACAAACATGCTTCACAAAAGTAGTATTTCATCACAAGCATGCTTCACAGAAGTAGTATTTCATCACAAGCATGCTTCACAAAAGTAGTATTTCATCAGAAGCATGCTTCACAGAAGTAGTATTTCATCACAAGCATGCTTCACAAAAGTAGTATTTCATCACAAACATGCTTCACAAAAGTAGTATTTCATCACAAGCATGCTTCACAAAATGTTACAGTAGGATGGTCGTACGTCTTTAGCTGGATGTGTGGATCGGTCACGATATGGTCTCAATACACTGTTAACATTTTTCACTCTTTCTCCATAGCAACACAGCGACATGCATGTGACAGATCGCTAGTAATCTTAATGACTGGCATTTATCCCCACTGTGTTGCCATGCGGGGGGTGGGGGGGGGGGGGATTTTTTAAAGGAGCACACCCTGACGGATGAGGTTTTTTTGCAAGAAACACGTCGAGATCACAAGAAAGACACCCTTTTTCAAGGATCGGAACACTCACTTTGCTCTGGTTTCCTATAAATCAAACCGTCAAAAACGGTGATTCCTCCTTGGCGGAGATGCCGGAGGAGAGAGAAGCCATTTTGGATGGGGTGCGTGGTGGAGGTCAATTCATTGTGGTTGAAGCTTTTTTTTTTTTTTTGTAGTGCAGTAAAAAAAAAATTGGAGCTATTTTATTTTCTTTGTTGTGAGCGAAACTCTTTTAGGTAAACTGCATAAAATTTAAAAATGAATAAATAAAAAGGCTTGTTTTGTGACAATTTCGTGCACACTATTAACTGGTCTAAACTCAGGCGGCCATTAGAAAAAGAGAAGACACCTTCTCTTGCCTTTTCTTTTTTTTCAATTGACAATAATTTTACTTCCAGCACCTCCGGCCAAGGAGGAGAATCGCCGATTTGACGGTTTGATTTCTGGGAAAAGGGCGTTTTCCTGGTGGTCTCAAGGTGTTTCTTGCAAAAAAACACCTCATCCGTCCAGGGTGTCCCTTTAGCGTGTTTGTCTCCCATTCTATGCCTTCGGTATTAACTTAAACTACTGACCGCTGTGTGATAACGAGACCCATGATCAATAGTTGTTGGAATAAGCAGACTCAGATCAGGTTTCTGATGATTTTGTGCTACTGTTTATTATTTTAAATTTATAAACTAATGGATTTTTCTAACAAGACTAAATTTCAGAGTTTTCAAAGAGAGAGACACTTGACGCTTTTTGAAAACTTTATTACGCAAGGATTGTGTGTGTGTTATCTGTGTTAAATGTGTTAAATGTGCACCTAATATTAATGTATTTAAAAGTCTTCTGGACAGCAATGAAAAATGTAAACACATTTGTTTTGAATATGATGAATGAACATATCAAAGTTATAATGTGTATGCGCAACTATAACAAATGTACAAGAAGAATGAAGGGGACACTTGATAAGCCGCGAGGCCTAGGCGTATGAGCCAGTCCCCATACTATACTACGTACTACTACTACTACTACTACACGACTACTACTACTACTACTACTACTTACTACTACTACTACTACTACTACTAATACTACTAAGGATTTTAGATTTTAGGCGAGGCCTATTCTTACAATCTGTCCTTGAGACAGACAATACTAATACAAAACGATAAGGCAAACATATATTTTGTATAATAATATGAACATGCATGATGATACAAGACATCAAAGTAAACAAAATTAGAGATAAATAATATAAACAAATAACTAACAAATAGGGGGGGGGGCACACGAAAAGAGAGAGAGAGAGGAGAGAGAGAGCAGAGAGAGAGAGCGAGAGAGAGAGAGAGAGAATGAGAGAGAGAGAGAGAAAGCCAGAGCACAGAGAGAGAGAGAGAGAGAGAGAAGAGAGAGAGAGAGAGGAGAGAGAGCGAGATAAGAGAGATAGAGAGCGAGATAGAGATAAGAGACGAGAAGACCTGAGAGAGAGCGAGAGCGGCGAGGAGAGAGAGAGAGAGAGAGAGAGAGAGAGAGAGAAGAGAGATGAGAGAGAGAGAGAGAGCGCGCATTAGAGTAAAACAAAAAGGGAAACAAATGTGGTCAATACTTAATGATTGAAGCATCAAAATGAAAAGTTTTTATGGGGATTTGTTTATAATTGTTATGCCTTCAAATTAAAGAGAGTAGAAGAGCGGAGAGAGAGCAGAGCGAGAGAGAGATATAGAGAGAGAAGAGAGAGAGAAGAGCAGAGAGAGAGAGAGTGTATGATGTATGACTAATTTGTGTCTGTGTTTGTGTGCATGCGTGTATGTGTGCCTGCGTGCGTGCGTGTATATATATATATAAATATATATCTTAGTGTGTGTGTGTGTGTGTTTGTGCATGTCTGCTTCCATGCGGCGCAACGGCGTGCGCGTGTGTGAGTGTATCGTGTGTGTGAGTCGTGTGAGCTAGTGTGTGATGTGCGTGTGTGCGCGCGTGAGTGTGCGCATGTGTCTGCTTGTGCATGCCTGCGTGCGTGCGATCGAGCATGTGTGTAGTAGTAAAATCGCAATGAAAATGTAAAGGAAAAAGAAACCAGATCTTGACCTCGCTATCACGTGAAAAACGCAGTGAACTAAAAAATTCGTGACAGGTCACCGAAACCGTGCATGCGCACAACTAGTCCCATGGGATGATAGTGAGTTCAGTTCTGATATCCCTGCAAAGAGAACAGCTTCACTTTCGTGGCGGTCCCTGGCGAGCGAAGGTTGGCAGACCCGGATCTCCGCCATTGTTTGTCTTTTAGAAAGGTGAGCGATTTATCTCCATCAACTGAATTCGTCCCCTTTCGCATTTTGGCCTCTTAAAATGCATTGTTTTAATTAATGGGAATTAAAAACAAAAGCTGCGGTATTCTCTTTAGTAATCGTTCCTGTTTTGAAAGAACTGTTACTTTCTCCATAACATTTAACAACAGTTTTGGAATTTTTAATTGAAGTTAGTTTTCGCGCGAAATGTCTTCGATAAGTAGGCCTTCTTCTTACTTCTTCTTCTTCTTCTTGTTCTCCGATTGGGGATGTTTATCCTGCCCCACGCCTAAAGACATTGTCAAAGTAATAGAAGGAAATTTTCATTTTCTTATAGAGTTGCTGTTCATTGGAATGAACTAAGTACCAACATCAACTTTGCGCAACTAAAAATCTTCTGGATTCCAGTCAGGAATTTACAGTCTTTTTAACGATTTTGCACTGATTGTCCTTCAAAAACTTGCTCAGACCCCAAATAAATTATACAACTGTCATTGCCAAAGAGGGGACGTTATATAGGCGCGCGAGGCCTAGGCTTAAGAGCCTGTGTCCCTCAATACTACTACTACTACTAGACTACTACTACTATACTACTACCTACTACTACTACTACTACTACTACTACCAAAGTACTATGTACAGTGGGAAATAGACATCCGGTATCTTTTCCCTATACGAGTAGTGAGGACAGAAACACTGGTTATGTCCCTTTGAAACAGGACACATTTTACACATCGATAGGCCAGTTGAATTCTCCGTTCAAGTTCCAGTCCGAGTTTTTGGATAGCCTCCACTGTAAAAAAAAGTGTACTGTCCCACTAACGATAACTCTATCAGCCCGGTTCGCCGAGCTTCTTAAGTAAAACCATCTTACCCTTTTAGAATATCTTTACTACTACTACTACTACTACTACTACTACTACTACTACTACTACTACTACTACTACTACAAAGTTTTCGTATGGCCTTAAACGTGTTTGGTTAATTGAGGCAAGGCAAGGCAAGGCAAATGTTTTTTTATTTTCATACCCACTTGGGGCACAGAAATATAAAACAAAGTACACACATATAGGGTGGTTATAAAATTTAAAAAAAATATTTACTTTTTGTCAAATCCTAATGAAATTTATGTCATTGGAAAGAGCCCGACAAGACCTTTAAAATGATACCCAAATTATCAAAATCGGTCGAAAATTGAGAAAGTTACGACGTTTTAAAATGTTAGCTTTTTTTTACATGAGCTATATAAGAAAAAGTTGATCAAGATTACCGGCCCTTACCGTATCAAGGTTTGGATGAATAAAACAGCCATAACTTTTTCTTTTTTTTTACCAATAAACAAAACATTGGTACCAAAATAAAGCTTATTCAAAGGGGCAACATCAACCCCAAACATTAGACAGATTAGGCCTAAGCTTTTTGTGCGACTCACAAGATCGCAACATCAACATGCGCGTGACAGAAAACATGTCCGACAGTCTTCGACGTAACACCTCCCGACTTGTGGAGACCTTGAGCAGCATTGAGATTTATTCTAGATGCACCAAATTTGGTGTACTTGTAGAAAAATAATTAAATGTAACTGCGCATTTGTTTTAAAGAATTATATAATTACCGTTCAGAAATGATAAACGAATGAATTGGACCCAAATATTGGATCGCTTGTCTCTCGCGATCGGCCGTCTTAGCGTAAAAAAAGATCGTTCCCGAATGACCGAGTAGGTGTCTGCTTCCCGAAAAAAAGAAACTCGGATGGTCAGCGCCAAGAATAACCACCAATAAAAACAAGCAAAGGAAGTGACCGTTTGGCACATAGCCAAAATCGCGGTTCGGATTTTCAACGAGAAAAATCGCTGCGGCTTGACCTAATTCCGTCGTTCCTACACACATAGTTAAACAATCGAACATCAAAACAGAGTGATGTCTATATTATGAACGACAAGTAAATAACTAGGACAAATATACTTATACCATATTACAAAAAAACAAAACATGTTACATTTTGTCCATACAAATCATCGAAAAGAACTGTTTATAACTGTAACAAAGTGCTTAAGTTTAATCAAAAGTTAAAAGAGAAAACGGGAAACTGAGTCGGGGTTGAGATTATTTTCAAAAAGATGATCTGTATAGGAGAAAATGGCCACGGTCCCCGTTTTACCCCTGATGAACGATACTTCATTGGCGGGGAAAAAGCCAAGCCGAAGCTGTGTTTTGCCTGGTACCATGTGCCCTGCCCTGCGTCACCCAGTTACCGCTCTTACGGGGTTACATGTGGACATTGTTGATGAGATTAGCGTCCAATCGGTCAGAGACCCTTATGGACGGTATTCCTAATGTGGACATTGCCAGAAGAGGATTAAAGACCCCCCACGTCACGTGTCACATTCCGTGTTATGCTAGGAAGAATTCTTGGCTATATTCACATTTATGCCCGTCAAGAACGATAATTTGTAACAGAAAGACCATAGCTATTGCTTTTTCAGTCAACAGATTATCATTCTTGACAGGCATGAAATGTGAATATAGCCGAATTAAGATTCCTTACTAGCTATGAGGGAAAACACGTGAAAACCGTGACGCGCAGGGTCTTAAAGATCCACCAGATCACGTGTCAAAATCACGGGCTTCATGTTTTCCCTCTTATAACTGGAAATAAATCTTCTTTTGACCAAGTCTGACTCCCATATAAATGGCCCCGAATTCAAACCGAAACATCAGTTTAAAGAACAGCTTCAATTTCAAGTTGGGGAAATCTTGTGGGTCACAGCTACCCAGACCAATACAAGGGACTTAACCGTGGCACGAACCTCCATTGTTGATTTCGTCAATGAATTATCCCCCCTTACTGAGATAAATGCGGTCGTTTCCCTTTTACCATGCCTGCTTTCTTTCGTTTAGTGGAAACTCCAAACTCCGTGGGAAGAAGAGGTGGTAGTGTTGGAACATCTTTTCGCACTCATGTTATTCTTTTTCTTCTGCTTTCCCATGCCATATGGCCATAATGGGTAAGGTACGTACGTAGATTGTTTTTACTCTGCTTGCACATGCTGTGAAATAAACTTTTCCATTTTAAACCATGTTTTAATGGACAAAGTTTTTTGAATTGAATCGAATTGAATGTGTCCGGTTTTCAGTTTTCACTGGTCTCCCCGCTGTGTTCGGCCGACACATTCCGATTTCGGAGGAGCTCAAAGGAGAAATATTATTTGGAAGATTTTATTGGGAAACAAATGCAGGAGAATGGGCCAACAAGTCAGAAAGATAGCAGACGATAGAAAGCAAAGGGAAAAGGCAGTCAAAGAGAGTGGCAGATTAGAGGAAGTTACAAGCACAGAACTTCCAGAAGGGTGGGGAACTATTTGTACGGCAGACCCCCCGGTATCCCCACGGGGGCACACATGTTCAATTCAGTAAATTTCACCTACAGTTCGCTTTTCAGTTTGTGAAAGCCTTTAGTTTATTCTTTGTTTTGTAGCATCTCGAGGTCAGCAATAATTGGTTACACTCGTGAGCTTCAAAAATGGAAGCACGATTTCCGTTTGCGCCATGGCACTGAAGTTACATTTCTGCAGTTTTTAAATTTTTCTTAACGATTGGGGATGTTTATCCTGCCCCACGCCCAAAGTCTTCGTTTAGACTGCTATTGGCGCACAGGATGCATGCTTTGTGAGTTCGTGTCATCCATTCCACCGGCACAACATGGCCTACTCCTACCGAATAATGGAATGGGCTTTAACGTATGCGTCAGATCTTGTGCGTGCGTTCACATACAGGACCTCGGTTTAAGGTGTCATCCGAAGGACCAAGTTAGATGATCATGGAGAGTCTTGTAAAGCTGACTTTAATTGTAAATATACTCTTTTCTTCGGTAAAAGCGTGATAATGAGATATCTGAATCTCATCGAAAACTTTCGGCAAAGATGCAGAGTAACACCCCCTCCTCCATTTCTCGGTTATTTCCGGTTTTTTTTTTCAGTCTTGCCTTTCTTACTGCAGATTGAGCACTTCAACCAGTATCACACGTACTCACACAATTATACAAGAGTAAAATAGTAGAACATTCTAAGAAACATACACCACATTCACCTTCTCAATCACGTTTAGATACAATACTGTAAATACATTCATACTGCCATCGACATACCAGTTACATGACTAGTTATAATAGACACATTTTGCAAGAACGAAGATACCCTTCTACCTCCTTTACAAGCGTTTAAAGTTTACAAGACGTAGATTGTCTACCACATTCTACACACAACTTACGAAATATAAAAGAATTGTAAAACAAAATGTCACAAGATTTTTGCCATGAAACGGATACAAGGTAAGACGGAAAGAACGACATGAACCGAGACTGACATGGGGTGTAGTTGACCTGCCTCTGTACCAAACTGTCCTCTTTTTGCAGGGGGGACAATCACGATTCTACCTGCCTCCCTTACAAACTACCCCCGCCACTCCTCCTCACAGCCCAGCTTCCACAGACCCAGCCTCCTCATGATGACCTCAGACATGCGGGGACTGGTGTGGCTACTACGCTGAACAGCTTGACCAACTGCTGGCTGCATTGTTCTGGGCAACACCTCCAACCTCCTGAAAACCTCGGACAGCATGGCTGTTGTGGCTACTACGTTGAACAGCTTGACCAACTGCTGGCTGCAACGTTCTGGACATCACCACCAAACTCCACAGGTAAGGGCCAGTTTCAGTTCGTCAACACGTGCAATAATGCATGCGTTTGTGTGTACAGCTGTATGCTCGTGAATGTGTGTCAAGTCAAAATGATCTTTATTGAGGGTTAAAGAATAAGCTGACAAAGCTTTTTTTTAATCGTGTGTGTGTGTGTGTGTGTGTGTGTGTGTGTGTGTGTGTGTGTGTGTGTGTGTGTGTGTGTGTGTGTATGTATGTGTATGTGTGTGTCAAATAAAGGCCAAATTAGCCCATAAGCATGATAATGTTATAAGCGTGTGGACGACCTGACCATATAAACATGATCACTATCGAATTGTTTTAGGGGTACACATGGATATGTCCATAATCTTTGTCGGGCACCTTGATAAGACGGGTGCTTTCTATCTTGATAACACTGAACAATACCAAACAAAATGAGAGAAAAGACATGGAGGTCAGAACGGCCACAACCCAAACGTACCTACGCACTTTTCCTTCCTTCATGTTACACACGAGGAAGAGATCATCGTGACATGAGTCTTGTAACGGACAAAACGTTGGATTCTTTTAATGTCAAGTTTGCCACTAACTTGGTGAATGTTCAATTTGGATCATAAATATATGCACACATTATACAATGAAAGGGAGATGTGCGCAACTATATAAATGATGCCATCACCTTAAAACCAGAAAACCGTCCTCAATAAGATGTGTTGTTTTTCTGTTGCTGTGCCGATGGTTGGCTAGTTTAGCTGTTTAACAGCTGGGCAATGAGTGAAAGTAGTAATTTGCCCATCAACACGTACTTTTTTCTGCTGTGGTTTGTATCCACAACCATCATCCCCTCGTTAATGGTTCTCAAGGCTCGGAGGCACTGGCTCTGTGCACTGTCGTCCCGAAAGTCGCTGTCTTGGAAGCCCTCCTCCTGCAGGGTTGATGGGTTTTACAGGAAAGCACGTTTTGCTGGTGATGGGGAGGAAGCTGATGGTTGCGGGGGTTGGGGTCTGGATGTGGATGGTGGATTCTGTGCCACAGTGGCTGTCAGCTCAGCAGTAGACTTTTTTTTTAAATGTTCCAAGGAAGCACGTTTCGCTGGTGATGATGGAGAGGAGGTGGATGGTTGTGGGCCCAGGTGGGGGTATGTACACCCCCACCCCATCCCCACACTTAAAAACAGATAAATTTAGAGATTTAACGCCTTCTGGGCCAAAAGGTTTAAAAACAAACACGCACGCTCATGCCTTCATCCACCTCATATCCCCCCTCCTGCTTAATTTGCCCAGCTGATAACAGACCCGATGCGGCTTAAAGATCCACCCGATCACGTGTCAAAATCACGGGTTTCTCGTGTTTTCCCTCTTATAACTGGAAATAAATCTTGTTTTGACCAAGTCTGACTCCCATATAAATGGCCCCAAATTCAAACCGACAGGGGAGTAGATCTAATGTTAACCCTTTCACCGCCATTTATGCACCACAATGGTTTAACACCTATGTCACTAAAAGGCATCAACTCTGCGCCAGTAATCCGAAGAACCCATTGTCTTAATCTTGGGAGGTAAGGATAGGCCTAATGTTACACATGTCACAGAGGAATTCCCAATATTGCAAATAATTTTTTTTTCTCTACCCAGTTAAGTTTAATGGCATTTTTTGGCTGAAAAATGGCTGACAGCGAAAGGGTTAACATGGATCCCGTCCCACTGCGGAATAAATGGAAATGATCAGGCCGATCGAGCTGCCAAAGCCACAGCGATCGGCCAAGCCGGAACAGCAGTTGACAGTCTTTCTGTCAATGAAATTAAAAACAATTTAAAGACAGCAATACTTAAAGAATGTGCTAAGGATCTCGAAATCTATGCGAAAGCTCGCGCGTACATCGAGCGTAAAGGACTATTCCTCCACGTGCCCCTCGCTACCCAAGCATTGATTTTTAGATTGAGAATGTCAGTGTCGTAACATTATTGATATAAGCTATCCACAAAAAGTTAAGGATCACTTGCAAACTAATTCATAACTTTCCAAATAAGAAAGCCAATGCGTTGAATTTTGGCCAACATTTAATTCAATGCTTTAGTGATAACGATACACAATTGCCTTCAATTTCGAGCAATCGTTTGGTCTGTACATTTGATCAAAGTGGGTACGTATCGAAATTTGATTTCCCAAAGTCATTGAAATCACAAGACAGGGCATTCTGATGCTCCCAAAAGTTCAGTAATGCGTGTATCCGCCATGGCTGTTCTGGCACTCGACGCAGCGAGTCCTCATGGAGTTGACCAGGGTGGTGAAGATCCTCTGTGGAAGCGCCTGCCACTCAGCCTGCAGCATCTGGTAGAGGTGCTGGGCATCCCTGGGAGGGGGGTGGTTGCTCCTCACTTTGCGATCCAGCTCATCCCAGAGGTTCTCAATCGGGTTGAGATCGGGACTGCATGCTGGCCACTCCATTCTGTTGACTCCAGACTGCTGCAGGAAGTCGTTGACCACCCTTGCCCTGTGGGGGCGAGCGTTGTCATCCTGGTAGACAGCCGGCGGTCCCATCTGCTGCAGTGTAGGCACAGCCAGCGGTCGAAGGATCTCATCCCGGTATCGGAGGCCAGTCAGGTTACCCTGTACATGATACAAGGGTGTTCTGTGGTGAAGGCTGAAGGCCCCCCAGACCATTACAGAACCTCCACCAAAGGCCACCTTTTCTTGGACAGTGGCGTCAATAAAGCGTTCCCCTGGGCGCCTCCAGACCCTCAGTCGGCCGTCGTTGTGGTTCAGGGTGAAGCGTGATTCATCACTGAACAGGACCTGGGACCATTGCTGACGTGTCCACCTCACGTGACGTCTGCAGAAGGCGCGGCGTGCTGCCCTATGGGCTGGAGTTAAGCGTGGCCGTACAGCTGGGCGACGAGAACGGAGGTTAAACCCATGAAGGCGGTTCCGTATGGTCTGCTGGCTGATGTTGATGTTAGTAGCCACCCTCAGCTGCCTTCGAATGATGCTGGAAGAGGCTGTTCTTGTCTGCAGGGCTTGTCGTTCAATGAGACGATCTTCACGTGGAGTTGTCTTCTTCGGTCGACCAGATCTGCGTCTTTCATGGACCCTCCCAGTGGCTGTGAAGCGTTGAATCAGTCTGACAATGACCGAGATGGACACCTGAAGTCGCCTGGCCACTTCTCGCTTGGGAACACCATCTTGGAACCATGCAACAGCTCGTCCCCTATCCAACTCGCTCAATTTTCGTCGTGGAGGCATTGTCAAATCAGGCCTAATACTGGTGGTATGTCTTCTTATAAAGCCAAGCAAGAGACAGCATCTCACACATAAACAGCAGTGCTTGCACGTGCATAATGGTTTTTCCATCTGGCTTGTGCAATGTGTTCATGCAGAACGATCCAAAACAAGGTCCTTTTTCGCAAGTTTCCGCTTTTTCTTTTGCTGCCAAGCTCAGTAATAGAGAATCACGTGCAATGTTTCCACTAACACAACATCGCCCACTTACAGCTGAACAAGAATTCATAACAATTTGGCTTGACTGAGAAATAAATAACAGGAGCGAACGGAGTTTATTGCGCACCTGTTTTCTCATAGTGATCCTTAACTTTTTGTGAGTAGTGTAGTTCACCTTTTTTATTCCTGCAGGCATATTACTACAGAACTTAATAGCCTTATTTTCAAACTAAAAGAACATATATTTAATAAAAACTCCATTATGAAAAAAAGGTACTGAGGGGTGGGATTACTTGAAAGAGATTAATATATTTCACCTGATGTAAGCTACTGTGATGTTTTTAATTCTAGACGTGTCATGTTTGTACTTGCTAAGTTTGTGATTGTTAATGATTTTTAACAAAATTATTTTAACAAACAAACTTTGATATTGTTTTACTTGTGGTGTTATCCCCTTTTAATACGTGGCGAGATGCAACGTGGTGAGATGTAACGTGGTGAGATGCAACGTGGTGAGATGTAACGTGGTGAGATGTAGCGTGGTGAGATGTAGCGTGGTGAGATGCAACGTGGTGAGATGCAACGTGGTGAGATGTAGCGTGGTGACAGCCCTGACACGGCCTTTGTTGTCGACGGGGCTATAATTTTCATCTTAAATCTTACAACCGTATATGGACATCAGAAATCTTTCCGCCTTCCTGGAGAAAGGCTCTCGCTGTCCCTATTCCCAAACCCGGTTAGGATTTGTCTAACCCTTCTAACTACCGCCCAATAGCTCTGACCAGCTGCGTTTGCAAAGTCATGGAGAAAATGATAAACGCCAGACTGATGTGGAAATTAAAAACTGACGGTCTTCTTGCGAAAGAGCAATGTGGCTTCCGTAAGTATCATTCCACTGTTGATAATCTAGCCCGTTTGGAGTCTCTATCCGTAATGCATTCCTAAATAAACAGCATGTTGTCGCCATCTTTTTCGATCTGGAAAAGGCGTACGACACTACATGGAAATATGGAATCCTGGTGAGATGCAACGTGGTGAGATGACAGCCCTGACATGGCCTTTGTTGTCGACGGGGCTATAATTTTAATCTTAATCTTAATTTTAATCTTAATCTTAATCTTATCACCCAAAGCTCTTTCTGTGATGTATGTAGATATGCACTAAACAAAAGTATTTGTTTGCATACTTTCAAGGACAGCGTCTGGAGTAATCTGCAAGTCTAATCCACTGAGCTTATCTTCAAGCAAAAAACAATATGAAGGCGTACATAATTAACTTTTCATTTCGAATTAGACATATTCATGCCTTCCATGCCTATTTATTCATTTTGCTTTGTTTCCCATCAGTGTGCAGATATCCGGGAACGTGCTGTTCCGTCATGATGACCACCGTCCACAGACGTTCTGATCTGTCAAACCTTGACGTCTGGTCATCTGCAGGCCACGGTGGTTGCAGATGTTGGCTGATTCACCTTCAAAGGTATGCATGGTTTATACAGTTGATATAGAATGATGGTGGTGGTGATGATGATGATGATACATTTGGTCAAAGCGCTCACTTTTTGCTAAAGTCGAACAAAATCAAACCAATGGTTTCCTTCCTGCATTAATCGTTATTATTCTATTTAGAATTCAAGTTATGCAAAACAATGGGTGATGCTCACTGTTAATCCACATTAAAGACATTAAAAGCTACACAAGTTGCTTTTCTTCTTCTTCTGTGTTCCCAGGCCATATGCCCTTAATGTGTCCGATTGTCAGTTTGTATGGGCTCCCCGCTGCGTACAGCTAACACATTCCGAGTTCGGAGAAGCTCAAAGGAAAAAATATTTGGAAGATTGTTTTTAAAAGGCAGGAGAATGGGCCAATAAGTCAGAAAGATAGTAGATGACAGAAAGTAAAGGGAAAAAGAGTAAAAGAGTGACTACTAGAGGAAGGTACAAGCAAAGAACTTCCAGAAGGTGGGAACTAGTTTGTACGAAAGCCCCCCCAATATCCCCACGGGGATAGTTGCTTTTCTATCGTATAAATTATAATTATTGTCTAGCAAACGAAAATGTGTACTTTGCCATAATTTAGCGCGTACTAGATTTCTCATGAAGCTTTGTTTTGCTTTGCAGAAAAGGGGCTTTTTGGTGTTGACGCCTGGCCTTTCCAAAATGAAAGAGGGCTTTCACCCCATTCACGTCTCCTCTCCCCCCCCCCCCCCCCCCCCCCCCACCCCGACTCACTGCGCCACGCATGTCGCCTCGTCGGTGTGAATCGAGGCCGCTGTCTTGTCATCATCCCAGCGTCAAAATCAAACACCAGAACAGTCAGCTGTCATCTCCTTTAGTGTTCAACTTCAACTTGTCACCGTCGGCGTCATCTTCCTCCACATCATAAGCTTCGTCTTTATAATCGTCAGCGTCATCTTCTTCGTCAACGTCTTCCTTTCGTCTTTGTCTTTATGGTCGCCCTCGTCGTCGTCGTCGTCGCCATCATCTAGGCCAACTACAATGAAATCGACATTGTCGTCGTCGCCATCATCTAGGCCAACTACAATGAAATCGACATTGTCGTCGTCGCCATCATCTAGGCCAACTACAATGAAATCGACGTTGTCGTTGTCGTCGTCGTCGCCATCATCTAGGCCAACTACAATGAAATCGACATTGTCGTCGTCGCCATCATCTAGGCCAACTACAATGAAATCGACGTTGTCGTTGTCGTCGTCGTCGCCATCATCTAGGCCAACTACAATGAAATCGACGTTGTTGTCGTCGTCGTTGCCATCATCTAGGCCAACTACAATGAAATCGACATTGTCGTTGTCGTCGTCGTTGCCATCTTCGTCGTCGATATCATCGTCGTGGAAATCATCGTTCTCATCAACGAAATGACAATGTTCATCGTCAATGTCTTCGCCGCCGTCGCCGTCGTCGTCGCCGTCGTCGTCGTGACTAAAGGTCTGTGTACACGTTAACATTATTCACGAAATATGTTTTGTTTCCCCATGGCAACACGGTGATAGCCCACTCTTGATGTGACTTGCAGCTCACTGTGTTGCCATGGGGAAATAGAGATATCTTGTGAATAGTGTTATAACGTGTACACAGACCTTAAGCTTACTTGTGATCATCGTGATAGACAAAAATAATGCAACACTCATCAGTACTTCATGATCTCCGTTGTTTGTGGTTACATTTAAAAGGCACTTCAACGTCTGATATAAATAAGAAAACCTCCACGGCGTTAATACGTTAAGAAAATGTGGGTTTTGTCATTTTTGTTCTCTTCGCATTTGAATGTGCATTTTCTCGCAAATTCACAAACGAATGGCCAACTTACGACGATAGTTTGATCGCCAGTGGGGTAGTCAAACCGGTAGGGGCTTAGCGCGTGATATTTTTAGTTGGGCGTAGTGAGAGAGAGGGAGGGGCTCATCTCGCCCCCCCCACTCTCTCTCTCACTACGCCCAACTAAGAATATCACGCGATAAGCCCCTACTGGTTTGATTGCCTGCTGGCGGTCAAATTATCGCCCTAAGTTGCCCATTGTGATTGTGTTTAGCCCACTTACATCTGTATCTCTATCTCGCATACGTTCTGTTAGGTTCTGCAGTCATTCTAGTGAATTGCGGAATATTGCATAATGTATGATATGCATACTACTTTCTACTCATGTAGGAATGTATTCTGAACACTTTTGTATTAAAGGTGCACCCTGACGGATGAGTTTTTGCAAGAAACACGTCGAGATCACCAGAAAGACAGCCTTTTCAAGGATCGGAACACTCACTTTGCTCTGGTTTCCTATAAATCAAACCGTCAAAACGGCGATTCGTCCTTGGCGGAGTTGCCGGAGAGAGAAGCCATTTCGGACGGGGTGGATGGAGGCCACCGAGAGTGGTTGAAAATTTGTTCTTCTTTGTAGTGCAGTATAAAAAAGGAGCTATTTCCATTGATGTGAGCGAAACTCCTTTTGGTAAACTGTGTATAAAAAGGCTTGTATTGTGGGAATTTCGTGATTTTGTCTTTCACTGAAATAATTTGACTTCCAGCACCTCCACCAAGGAGGAATTGACGGTTTGATTTCTAGGACACCAGAGCAAAGTGAGTGTTGCGATCTCGGTAAAGGGTGTTTTCCTGGTGATCTCGACGTGTTTCTGGCAAAAAGTCACCCGTTAGGGTGCCCCTTGAATGATCTTTATATGTCAGATTGGCGTAGAATGGGTGAAAATATAACTGCCTTCCCCCCGCAGTTTTTGTGTTGAAATATTTGTCCAGATTGGTAATATAAGGGGTTGCGGCCGAGCCCTTTCTATTGCCTGCTGCTTATTTCAATGCTCAGTTGAAGTTCAAAATTGTTGAATAATGTCAAAGTGTGCATATTTGTTTTCTTTTCACCCGTGCTATACCATACAGAAATTTGAAAACTAGCAGTATTTGAACAAACTATTTTTTCTCTCTGAAGACGGAGTGTGGCTGCCCACGTGGCGGGGTAATCAAAAACGGTCACACACGTAATGTTCTCATCCCTAGCTGATGATTGTTTTTGTACCATAGCGTTCAAGTGTTTCGGTTTGTTGGGATGATCCCTGGAGTCGTTTAGCCAGGGTAAGCCAACAACAAAGGCTTTTCTTCTGTTGTGAAATGTATCAAAACAGTGGGGTGGAAACGCACACACAAAAACAATACACATTATTGTGTGCTCGTTTAGGCTGTATCTGACCTTTCAACTTGGTCCACAGAACGTGGTTGTGGGTTTCATTCTACATGTCCCTAACAAAATACACATTATTGTGTGCTCGTTTAGGCTGTATCTGACCTTTCAACTTGGTCCACAGAACGTGGTTGTGGGTTTCATTCTACATGTCCCTAACAAAATTAATGTTCAGTGGAAATTCAGTTGAACGAAATTAGCAACCACTTTCTTTCTCCTTTAGATTTACGCGCGATGTGTAAATGTTTGCTTTACAGAGATGTGTTATTTGCACATATGTCAATGTTTGCTTTAAGAGATGTTATTTGTACATAATATGTAAATGTTTGCTTTAAGAGATGTGTTATTTGCACATGATATGTAAATGTTTGCTTTAAGAGATATTTGCACACGATATGTAAATGTTTGCTTTAAGAAATGTTACTTGCACACAATGTGTAAATGTTTGCTTTAAGAAATGTTACTTGCACACGATATGTAAATGTTTGCTTTAAGAAATGTTACTTGCACACGATATGTAGTTTGCTTTAAGAAATGTTACTTGCACACAATGTGTAAATGTTTGCTTTAAGAAATGTTACTTGCACACGATATGTAAATGTTTGCTTTAAGAAATGTTACTTGCACACATTATGTAAATGTTTGCTTTAAGAAATGTTACTTGCACACGATATGTATGTTTGCTTTAAGAAATGTTACTTGCACACAATATGTAAATGTTTGCTTTAAGAAATGTTACTTGCACACGATATGTAGTTTGCTTTAAGAAATGTTACTTGCACACAATATGTAAATGTTTGCTTTAAGAAATGTTACTTGCACACGATATGTATGTTTGCTTTAAGAAATGTTACTTGCACACGATATGTAAATGTTTGCTTTAAGAAATGTTACTTGCACACATTTAATGTCGCGAAGGTTGTACAATAGACAGCCCCTTCCTCATGTTTGCGACCGTGAATATCAAAGTCAGGTTCCCCCCGTGGACACCGGGGGATCTCCCGTACAAATAGTTCCCACACCTTCTGGAAAGTTCTGTGCTTGTAACTTCCTCTATTCTGTCTCTCTCTTTTCCCCCGTGGGGATACCGGGGGGTCATTGGTATAAATAGTTCCTCCATCTTCTGGAAGTTCTGTGCTTGTAACTTCCTCTAAATTGTCACTCTCTTTGACTCTGCCTTTTCCTTTTTTGCTCGCTGTCATCTACTATCTTTCTGCCTTACCAGTCCATTCTCCTGCCTTTTTTCAAAATACACTTTCAAAAAGATTTCCTCCAGCCGAAGTCGGACATGCTGGGCCTAATAATTTCTTATTTAGGCGCATAATGGCAGCATGATGCATCTGCGCTCATAATTGACAGGAAACTGTCTCAGCGATCGAAGAAGTAGTCTCTCTCTTTGACTCTGCCTTTTTTTCTTGCTTTGTGTCATCTACTATCTTTCTGACTTTTTGACACATTCTCCTGCCTTTTTTTACACAACAAAATCTTCCATATAATGTTCAACCTTTGAGCTCCATTAGCCGAGATTTATGGAGTTGAGTACATGTTTACGTGTATCATCTTGTGTACTTTTGTTTTCTAATCCACATGTTAATGCTATCAAATCGCTCGTTCAGGTTCATTCATCATTGGCAGTACCCCCCCCCCCCTCCCTCCCACCCACCACCTCCCAAATTATTTCCTTATACCCTTGTAGGCATATAGCCAACTGTCTGGTCAGATTCCATTTCACTACCATAACTACTATTCCTCGTACAATCACTAAGACATATGGTGAACGTTCATTTTCTTTCATTGCCCCTTCTGTCTGGAACACCCTACCATATGAACTTCGTTTGCTAAATCTTTCCAATCTTTCAAAACCGCTCTTAAAACTCAAAACCGCTCTTCAAAACCGGCAAACTCACCTCTTCCAGCAATACTTCTGATTTCTTCCTTGTCCTGTTTCCTGCCTTAAAACTATGTTCCCCACATTGTGTGTGAGTGCACGCGCATGTTTTTGTGTGTGCGTGTGTGTGCGTGCGCGTGCGTGTGTTGTGGCTGTGTGGGTGTTTGTGATGGTTAATATTTTAGTAGTTTATTTAAATATGTTATGATCTATTTATTCATTTCAATAATTTGTGAAGCGCCCTGAGCTCAGAGAAAGGGCGCTCTATAAATGTTAGTTATTATTATTATTATTATTATATATTATTATGACAAGTCGTCATAGACCACAATGGTACAGTTTATTTTCGTTTGTGTTAACCCTTTTCCCCTCTTCTCCCCATCTACTGACTGGGACAATATGTTTTAATGCAGTAGATTTCCTTCACTGTTTTATTCCCTTGACAATGATCTTATTCTAACACATACAACGTGCCTTCCCCCCTACATCGTAGACAGTGTAGGTCCAGTGTATTTTCTATTTCGTGTTCCACTCTTCTGTTGGATACTGGTGCTATACCCCTTCATTGCCACACCGTTCACATTGAAACAATCTATATTGGTGATTATATATTTCAAAAGCATAATCGTTTAAGGTAGAATAAGGTTGAGTATTTTTGAAACTGCATAATTTGAGGAAATTGTTATACTGTATGGTCATAAAAAGTACCCAAATGTAAAAATACCTTCTGACCCATATCCTTGCCGTATCGGCAATGCTGAAGCACCATATGTAACGATTATTGTTGTCTCCTTTATATTTTGTACACATTACATTGCCTTCAACAATACTTGATCAATTATTTTTAAAAGTGCTAATGATAAAAATAATAAAACATTCAAATTGCAAAACATAAATTCAAGCATCTAACAAGCTTTTTACTCAGTGTAAGCTAGCCAGCCTGCGATATCTAAAGTGTATCAGCAAATTAATTAATCTTACTAGCTTAGACAAAACTACACAACACACCAGATTGACCAATAAGTTTGTATTTGTTTGTGAAGCCCAACTTTAATGTCTCAGTATTGTTGTTCCTTTCAAGCTAAATGGACAATTCACAGGCAGGTAACTGGTGAACAGATTTCATTTCAATGGACATTACTGTAAATTGTATATGTTAGGCAGTTAAGCGTAACATTTATTGTAACGACAGTTTGGGTTATAAATTATAAGGATGGTGGTAGAATGGGCGAACCGTTGTCTTTTGAAGGCTGTTTTTTGCCTCGCTCTGTCCAGGCTGGTAGGGGAAAGAGAAGCGTCCTCTCTCACCCACTGCCCCTGCGCACGTTCAACATGTCTGGCTGAATCGGGTCAACGCTGATTTTAGCAACTCTTTTCAAATTGTATCACTTTTGTACCAAACTTGACGCAGGATGGTATGGGGAGAGCGTCCACTCCTTACTACCTGCTATGCCGATTGGAATTTTGAAATGTTCGTATTACCGCCCATTCTCCACCATGTATACTAAGCAAAGTCGCCTTTTCTGTGAATTTAAAACCCCCGAATAAAACTTGAAAAAAGTAGGTGATTTAAAGATATGTCAATTCTGTAATTTGTGTCCAACAAAAAGATCAAACAAAAAATACGTACCGTGATTTTGATTGTACATACTTTATTATTATTATTGTTACAAATTACAAAATACATACATTACTTATGTGAAGGAAACACTAAAAAAAAAGAAAAAAAAGAGATAGTCTCTGTACATTATATTGAAAAACGTTCGAACAGATAGATTACTTAAATTCTGTATATTATGTTTTACAATATAATGTAACGATAGGGCTTTATATATGTTTTGTTGTATCTAATGATCATTGTTGATTTTCATTGTGACTTTCAGAAATAAAATGCTATTTAAACCAAATAATGTAGCGAATCTAAGTGCAAAGCATGAACCAACCTCCTTGTGTATTTCTTGTTGGTTCAACACATTTACGATATTTTTATGTTCTCGCATTTCCATCATAATTTTTAGTATTGAAAAAAACATTATAGCAGGCAGGTAAAATGCATACCCCCCCAAAAAAACACCACCCAAAAAATACACACAAAAAACGAACCCAACAACAAAATGATCAATAAGAAGGGAGGAAATTGTTAGTATTAATTAGTTTATTAATTATTATAATTTAAAAAAATAATTTCCTTCCTCCTCCCCTGACATTCCCTTCTAACCCCTTCCACCTTACTTGCATTTTGGCGATGGCGTAGAGTCAAAACGCACTATCTTTAGATAGTCCATTGACTTATTATTGAATTTATTACAAAAACTAACTTGTATCAAACAATGACTGCAGAAATATACAAAGGGGTTTTTGCTTTTTATATTTCAGCAGTCTTTTTTTTTATACAAGTTATAAGTTTTCGTAATACGTTCAATAATATGTCAATGGACTATCTAAAGATAGTGCGCTTTGACTCCAAGCCATCGACCTGGGCCTGTATTCACGTTGAGATAGCATGAGACTTAGCATGATGCTAACTTAGAAGCTCTTCCAATGTCCTATAGGATTTAATAGGACTTTTGGAAGAGCTTCTAAGTTAGCATGATGCTAAGTCTCATGCTATCTCAACGTGAATACAGGCCCTGGTCTATTAGTGTACATTTTATACATCGCACTGGTACTTTGGTATAAACATTTACACAGCAAACATTTTGAAACTGTTTACATTCGTGTTTGTTTTTGTTATTTACATACATTACCCCCCCCCCCTTCCTCTCCCATGCTCACGCCACCCATGGGGATACCGGTTGATCTTTTGTACAAAAGAGTCCCCCCACCTTCTGGAAGTTCTGTGCTTGTAACCACCTCTAATCTGTCACTCTCCTTGACTCTGCCTTTTCTCTTTGCTTTTTGTCATCTCTCTATCTGCCTTAATGGGTCCATTGTCCTGCGTTTGTTCTAGAAACTTATACCCCCCTCCCTGTGGTGATGCCGGGAAGGGGGGGGGGGGTCTTTGGTACAAATAGTTCTTCCACCTTTTGGAATTTCTGTGCTTGTAACTTCCTCTAATCTAGTGTCACTCTCTTTGACTCTCTGCCTTTTCCCTTTGCTTTCCGTTATCTACTATCTTTCGGACTTGGTTGGTCCATTCTCCTGCATGCCTTTGCTGTTGAAACTCTTACAAGGATTTTCCGTTGTTGACAGGTCAGCTTTTTTGTTGTCATGTGGCGGTTAGGTGGTGAAAATGGCACCCGTGTCTATTCTGCAATGTCACTATATTTGCCTATAATATGGCTTTTTTTATGTATTCTTGTTTACTTTTGCATGCTTGTTGTCCTTTTGTTTATTTTACGGATTTTGCTTCTATTCAACCTGGATCCGACAAGTAAAGCGGAAGGACGAAATCATACTTTTGGTACCACATACCGCTAGTCCCACACTGTAATTTTACATCCAAGATACGAGTCCCACATACCGCTATTCCCACATTTGTCTGTCAAACTGACATACACGCATGCGCACATATGCACACACATACATGTACAGTCTCACACACAAGCCCATCCAGCACATAACTACATGTGCGTTGCACATGCGCACAAGCAAATGTGTGTGGTACTAGCAGTATGTGGTAACAAAAGTATGCTTCCACAAATCTGACGTTTCCAGCACTTCCTAAGCTTATGGCCTATAGTATACAATAACGCAGGCGCCATGCTCTAAGTTCTATATTGGGGTCATGTTTTCGGGTTGTCGAACGTTGGTCAGATACATTGATGTGTGGTTTGTAACACGTGGTCGAACATTACATGACAGTCCTGAGATAACCATAGCTGTCGACAGGACTATAAATGACTAACTTTATGAATTTTGTAAGACCATAACAAAAATCGTAAAGTTTGTCATTTATAGTTGTTTTTAACTTTGTTTTTGCTGTCTATGAAAGGCTACGTCTAATTAGACGTTAAACCAACCTTATGAAATTTTGTAATCTGGGATTGACAAAGTAAGGGGAAGGGTTGACGTTCTCGGCCTAACTTTATGGTGCAATGATGGAAGATGCCATGTCAATGTTTTTGCTTTTGTTTTCAGGCTATGCACGGTGGGTAGGATGTACTACTGGACTTAAAGCCCCCCCCATGTCACGTGTCACATTCCCTCTTATGCTAGGAAGATTTCTTAAGATTCCTTACTTATTCCTTACCGTGATTTTGATACGTGACGTGGTGGGTCTTTAAGCTGTGCTTATTTGTTTTAGACAGGTTGGTTTTTGTTTCTGTTTTTTTTTGTTTTGTTATGTTTTTTGCAATTCAGCTGAATGTCAAAATAATTGACATCCGTAAGTTTCTTCGAAAATTAACTGTAAACAAATGCGTGATTTGAAAAGGACTTGTCCGATTAAGTATTAGGTATTATTAGGTGCTTTATAATCAGGTTGCTCCCACCTGGAGAGCGTGTCGCAGCCAGAGGCGCGCCACCCAATTACCACACTATTTTGTTTTTCTATGAATGCAATGAACAGGGGGCAGCATTATACACTGCTATATTAGCTGTATTGAGATGACATTTTTGTTTCAGGTAGAAACAAAATACAAGGGTTGTAATCTTTCACCGATGCACATCTCGCAGGCTACACTTTGACTTTTTGCACCTCATAACTTCCCTCCGACTGTTGTGTGTACTTTGCATATCCCAGCAATCTGTGTTGAGGAATCCAATTTGAATTGATTCTGATTTAGTTCGCGAGTTGTTAATGTTATCCCTGAGGTGGCCCCGCCATTTGATGCTACCTGGCTTCATTTTGTTTCACTTTGGAATGTGCTTGTACTGTTCAAACTAGGAAACGCTTGTCAATGTTATCATTTTCTCCTGACCTCTCATTCTAATCAACAGACGAATAAGTTTTTATATTTCAAGAAAAATGAAGGTATTTTAGGCTACCAATTAGGCCGTGTACACACATAAGCAGAAATTCCATGCGGAAACCCGTGCGCAATAAATAAGTGAAGCAAAGAAGGGAAAGATTTGCGCACGGGTCCGAATTTCCCTATATCTGCGTACACTTTATCCTTCTTTCTTCCACTTATTTAGGGTTTTCCGTACGGAACTTGCGCGCCTTACTATCAACATTTAAAGATATGGAGAATATGGGAGTGTGAGATGTAATTAATTGGTTATTTGGGTTTTTAAAAAAAAGCTGCCGTACCCTTCCCCTCTCTCCAATGAGCACTGTGGTCCATGCCCAATGTGCACGAAACGTTTCAGCACTGCGTTTATTTTATTATGAAGTTTGTGTTTGTTTACAAAGTTGTTTTTTAATAACGATATTTTTTCGCGACATGCAATGGCAAACCATGAAATGTGTGCAGTAAAAAAGAGCTGAGGGAATACTATGTGATGTCTTTGGGAAACTTTGGACTTTATGAAGGGCTATGCACGTTTGTGTGTGATATTGCTAATATGTGCGCTCGGAAAATGTTAGAAAACAATAACGACAGCCCTACTAGATGATTTTGTCCTTTGCCGGACAATTAATATTAGTTGCAGTGGGTATAGTCCATTCTTGGGTTGTTCAGTGCACATGCTTGTTGTTATGATTGCAAAATGCTGCGTGTGCATGCACTATTTGATTTTTACCAAACGTTTTGGGAGTGACTTATATTTTGATTTATTTTGTGTGAATAAATTAATGGACAGATCTAATGCTTCTGATAGTTGATATTCATTGTTTGTTACAGTCTTTATCCAATTTCAGGTTGTAAATTGATTTTAATGAAACAAAAGAGAGTTTACAATTGCGCAAAGAGGACAGTAGTAATGAAGAAACAAATGTAAAAAAAACGCCCAATGACATGTTATCATATTCAGGCATGTGCTCTCATACAACCATAACATGTGAACCCTCATAGGAAAAAGAAACGTGCATAAACCAGTGAGAATATGAGAATCACAAGACAGGGAAACAAAAACAACAAAGGATAACGTGGAGAACATTATTAGGAAAAGAATGTAGATCATGTGTTTGCAATCTTGGACAGTAGCTGGAGCAGAAGGAATAGATAAGTTAAGC
>JAGGCT020004046.1:95490-127320 GCA_017654935.2 Phymorhynchus buccinoides
GAGCAACCCTTGGTTATTAAAACGTCATCAAGTTTCTTTGACTATTTCTCTCTTTTTTTCACACCATAAATACAAACATAATACAAAATACATTGAAAAGCAGTTTGTGATTAATTTAGTCCAGATTTGCTCAAGGAAAAGCACTCAGAATAATAATAATAATAATAATAATGATATATAGCGCATAATCTTCAAAAGCAACGTCAATGCGCTTTTCACTCACCATTCCTACAAACATTTCTAACAAACTGGTTCATGCATCCTCACCATACATCTCTATCAATATTCAGAATACAGATGAATGACTGCTGGATATAATTAAGTTGTAAATGTGTTATGTCGTGTCATGCTGTGTTGCGTTGCATATCAAGATATTTTGAAGGGTGCTTAGTTTTACAAAGCTATAACATTGTGTTGTGGCAATTATTAAAGTTGAATATTTCTGTGAATATATTGGACTATGTGTTACTTGTTAAAGAAAGCAAGTTGTGCTTTGAAGTCACATTTTATTGAGGGTTTTTTCTTAAAAATATCTTAATGAAGTAAGAAATATTCAAAGCCGTACTACAACATATATTATCAATGTTTGTCTTCAGTCTAAACATGTACAGTACACGCTGTTTAAAGAGGAAAAACCACTCACCCATGCAACACACACACACAGGACGACATGCACACATAGAGAGACCACATGCACGTATGCACACACACACACACACAATTATGAAAGTGTTTTCCTTTGATTTTCCTCACCTTAGTGGCATCTATTTTGACAACTTGTGACTCTGCCTCTTCTATTGGTCTGATGGAGGCCGCTTGCCTGTGGACCCCCCCCCCCACACAAAATAAGATGTAGGGGTATCATCTGTTATAGTTATTACGTAATAATAATAATAATAATGAATATTTGAGATAGCGCGATACCCCACATTGGGCTCATCGCGCTTTACAAAAGCATCGCAAAAGTATTGGGGGAAAATGAATACACAAATTAATCAGGTACATACTAAATATTATACTTAGCAGTAAAATCTTGTTTTTTAAAAATCCACACAAATTAACAAACATCAAGCAAGACCTAAGCCTGTATAAAATAGCATGTCACACCAAGCAATGAATAATAAAAACTTTGAGACAAGTACCAACATACAAATACCATGTTCCTTGAACTAACTAAGCTTATATGTCTCCCAGCTTAATTGTTCTTGTACTGAACAAGCTCCAGTCCATTAATTTCTACTTCAGCGTTCCCATGGCCATATGGTCATAATGGGTAAGGTGCGCATGCATCTGGTTTTCAGTTTTCAGTGATCTACCCACTGCATTCAGCCGACACATTCCAATTTCGGAGGAGCTCAAAGGAGAAAAAAATATTTGGAAGATTTTTTTTTTTTAAAGTCAGGAGAATGGGCCAATAAGTCAGAAAAATAGTGGATGATAGTAAGAAAAGGGAAAGGCAGAGTCAAAGAGTCATAGATTAGAGGAAGTTGCACAGAACTTGGGGGAACTACTTGTACTGAAAGATGCTCCACTCCCCCACCCCTACAGGGGGGAGTGGGGGGGGAGAGACTCGTGGAGGGGTTGGGGTCATCCAGCTCCCTGTATGGAGGCAACAGGCATCCCCCCACTGCCCCCCACAGTCCACCAAAGGTCCGTCATTGCAGTTGATGTTTCTGGGCCTGACTTACTCCTCCTCCTTGTCGTCCTTGAAGAGGTTGAGCCTGAACTCTGACTTGGTGACCTCGGCCCCTATCAGCTGGAACAGCAGGTCCAGGTGGGCCTTGGCCAGGGGGTCTGGCTGGGCAGAGTCCTGCGTCAACACAGACAGCAACACAGATTCTTTCAATTTACACGCACACACAGCATGCCAACGCAACAGTTACAGGCAATGCTTTAAAAATTTGAGAGCTTAAAAAACCCCGCTAAGGCCGTGTACACACATAAGCCATGCGGATACCCATGCGCAATCCATAAGTAAGTGAAACAAAGAAGCGCATGTGTCCGAATTTCCCCTATATATGCGCAAACTTGTATCCTTCTTTCTTCCACTTATTTATTGTTTTTTTTGTTTTTTTTTTTTTTTTTCCCGTTAACGGAACTTGTGCGTCTAAATGTGAACCCGGGCCTACAAACATACACATAAACATATATTATAGCAAAAACTAGAAATCACTAAGACAGTGAAAAGCCTGTTGGTTAGGGAGACAGATTAAGCTATTAAGTAATACATGGGATGTAGGGGGCTCTGATTAAAGGTAGCACCTCCTCTCATCTCCTAAATCTCTCATGTGCTGGCTCCACATGCCACACCCTGGAAAACTGACTTTAACTGGCGGGCTAAGTGACGTGAGGCTGTGGTGTTTACGCTGCACCACTGGGCAGATGAGCTGCACAGGCAGCCAACACCCAGGACGGAACAAGCCCATACTGGCGGGCTAAGTGACGTGAGGGTGTGGTGTTTACACATCGCCACTGGGCAGATGAGCTGCACAGGCAGCCAACACCCAGGACGGAAGAAGCCCATACTGGTGGGCTAAGTGACGTGAGGGTGTGGTGTTTACACATCGCCACTGGGCAGATGAGCTGCACAGGCAGCCAACACCCAGGACGGAAGAAGCCCATACTGGTGGGCTAAGTGACGTGAGGGTGTGGTGTTTACACATCGCCACTGGGCAGATGAGCTGCACAGGCAGCCAACACCCAGGACGGAACAAGCCCATACTGGTGGGCTAAGTGACGTGAGGGTGTGGTGTTTACACATCGCCACTGGGCAGATGAGCTGCACAGGCAGCCAACACCCAGGACGGAAGAAGCCCATACTGGTGGGCTAAGTGACGTGAGGGTGTGGTGCTTACACATCGCCACTGGGCAGATGAGCTGCACAGGCAGCCAACACCCAGGACGGAAGAAGCCCATACTGGTGGGCTAAGTGACGTGAGGGTGTGGTGTTTACACATCGCCACTGGGCAGATGAGCTGCACAGGCAGCCAACACCCAGGACGGAACAAGCCCATACTGGTGGGCTAAGTGACGTGAGGGTGTGGTGCTTACACATCGCCACTGGGCAGATGAGCTGCACAGGCAGCCAACACCCAGGACGGAAGAAGCCCATACTGGTGGGCTAAGTGACGTGAGGGTGTGGTGTTTACACATCGCCACTGGGCAGATGAGCTGCACAGGCAGCCAACACCCAGGACGGAAGAAGCCCATACTGGTGGGCTCAACAGCCAAGTGTAAAAAAAAAAGGGAGGCGACTCACAATATAACCTGTGAATCTCGGCTTGCGGGCTCGAAGAAGGAAAACTGAAAGCATAGCCTGGCTAGGTGTAAGCCGTTACCAGTCCACCAAAGACAGAGTCACAGTGGACCTGCAAGGGGCTTGGTCTACCCACAACCAACTGTGCACTCATTACACAACACATGGCTGTGCACTACAATGGTAATGGGGCATGGGCATTCCTCTCTAAAGACCTTCCACTGTCCAGCTCTTTATAGAGAGTTTCAGTCTTATTAATATCCCCTTCCTCCACGCAGCATCACATGTCCATGGGCGTTGAGCAAGATTGGAATATGAAAAAATTAAAAATAAATCAAAGAAATATCAAAGATTAGTCTCAGCATCTACAACGCATCAAACTAAAGTAATAAAATCTACAAGACTTGAAAAATATTTAATAAAATCAATTTAACACCCACACACACACAAGTAAAAATGGAATTGTTTTTTACAGTTTCTCAGTTATACAGTGATTTCTTAGTTATTTTGTCCTTGAAAACATTCCGTAATGTGCACAATCAACATGACCAAGACATCCATCTTACAATGTCCGACACAGGGGCAGCAGCGGCAGCTTTGGCAGGGCTCTGTACAGTGGTGTCAACAGGACGCGCTGCCGAGTACCTGCCCACAGTACACACACCTCACCTTGCACATGTCGGCAAACAATAGACGATTTTTTTAAAAAAACACCTATGGGGAGAGCACTTCGTGAAAATGAAAGTTGTTTACCTCCATTACTCGGTCAAAAAACATACCAACTATGGCGTCGAACTTTGAAACAAAAAACAAAAAAAAAAAAACCGCAGGTGCGAGTCAGCGACTTGCCAACGTGTTGGGTTTTTTTTTAATTAGGGGTGGCCAGTAGCCACAAACTGATAGAACTTGTGAAATGTGACGTAAAAAATATAAATGACATAGTTTTTTAGAATGACGCACAGTGTTCTAAGTGCTGTATGTCTGCTCAAACACAACGAGTCGATAGGCTACGAGAGCTGAATGGTAGAGTAACTTTCCCCTTTTTGACCGATTGAGTTATGCAAGATCAACTCCCACACACCATAAATTTACTCCCCTTCATTATTTCCGCCCAATTCCATATTGCGTGATAATGGTTACGTAGCATTGTGCCCTCCTGCCACCATGTCTATGTGTCCCCGTCTTTATATGTCCCCAATTTTGTCTTCATATGTCCCTGTCTCTATGATACTGTGTCCCCGTCTCTGTTACAAATTATAATATACATACAGTATGTGAAGGAAACCCTAAAAAAAATAAAAATAAACAAGATAGTCTCTGTACATTATATTGAAAAACGGTAGAACATATATACTTAAATTCTGTATGTTATGTTTTACAATCTAATGCAACGATAGGGCTTTATATACGTTTTGTTGTATCTAATGATCAGTGTTGATCTTCATTCGTGACTTTCACAATTAAAATGCTATTTAAACCAAATAATGTAGCGAATCTAAGTGTAAAGCACGAACCCACCTCCATGTGTATTTCTTGTTGGTTCAACACATTTACGATATGTTCACGCATTTCCCTCATGATGATTAGTATTGAGAAAACATTATAGCAGGCAAGTAAAATGCCCTACCCCCCAAAAAAACATACGCAAAACAAACAAAATTAATGATTAATAAAAAGGGAGTAAATTGCTAGTATTAATATTAGTTTATTAATTATTTATTTTAATGTTATTTAATATACTTTCCCCCTCCCCTAACATTTATTTCTAGCCCCTTCCACCTTACTTGCATTTGTAATGGCATCACAACCTGTTCGTGTACATCTTGTACATCGCACTGGTAATTTGTTATAAACATTTACACAGCAAACATTTTGAAACTGTATTCGTGTTTTTTAAATTTACATTATATTATTACCCCCCCCCCCCTCTCCCATGCGGCACGTCCACCCCCCCCCCCCCATGGGGATACTGGGGGGTCATTTTGTATAACTAGTCCCCCTACCTTCTGGAAGTTCTGTGTTTGTAACCACCTCTAATCTGCCACTTTCTTTGACTCTGCGTTTCACCTTTGCTTTACTGTCATCTACTATCTGTGCCTTATCGGCCCATTTTTCTGCATTTGTTCTAGAAACGTATACCCCCCCCCCCCCCACGCCACGCTCCCACTAGGTGATACCGGGCAGGTGAGGGAGGGTTGTGTGGGGAGTCTGTTGGTATTTGGAATAGTGTGTTAACAGTTCTCCCCACGTTCTTGGAAGTTCTGTGCTTTGTAACTTCCTCTAATCTTTCCACTCTCTTTGACTCTTGCCTTTCCCAATTGCTTTTTATCATCTACTAATCTTTCTGACTTAATGGCCCATTCTCCTGCAGGTGGCGGTTTGAAAAACTTACAAAAGATTTCCCTACTCTCAATGGGTCAAATTATGACGCGGATTTGACCGCCAGGGGGGGCAATCAAAACAGTAGGGGCGTTATCGCGTTTATTCTTAGTTGGGCGTAGTGTGTGTTTCAGGGTGTGTGTGGTGTCTGTGTGAGAGAGAGAGAGTGAGAGAGAGAATTTGATAATTTGATATTTAATTGTCATTAACAACATAGGTCTTAATGCCAAGGGGGGAGAGTAAGTCCCCCCCCCGGCCAAGTATACAATACAAATGGCCATTGTCCACATCAAAACAATTTAAGTCCATTTAAAAATAAGGTAGATGGAAACACCCAACTAGAGTACTTGCGTAAACTGACCCAGTCGCGACACCCGCTTGCACCCCTAACCCTAACCCTAACTCTAACCTTAACCGTGTAACCCGATTTTGCCCCAAATTCGAACCGCTTGTCCAAGCTTTGGACCCCTTAAGTATCCACCTGTAAATTTTCATGTTTATATATCCAAGCAGTTCTCGAGTTATCGCTGTCCGGGCAACACGGACAAACAGACAGACAGACAAACAAACCTTTGTCTTTCTTGGTTGAAACACACTGATAACTCTATGTGAGGCCATTTTTACACCGAAATATGCATTTTGAGCAAATTTGAACACGGGACGGACGGACGGACGGACAAACTGGAAAACAATTAACCAGTCTCGCTCGCGACTGGTAACTAGCATTGCAATTGTAAACCTGTTATAAGAAGTGTCCTACTGAACTATGTAAAATATTTTGTGCTAGGTTAATCAAAAATGAATTATCTTTTTTGTATAGCAGAGTATTTATTTCAATATGTGCAAAATCTGTAGGTAAAATGTTTAACCCTTAGGCCGCCAGCTATCTTTCAGCCGAAAAATACCATTAAGTGTAACTGGGTAGAGATTTAAAAAATTTTGTTCATGCAACATTGGGTATTCCTCTGTGTACAAGCTAGTTACATGTAAGTTACTAGATCCTTACCTCCCATTTAAATTAAAGAAATGTAGGGTCTTTGGATAACGTGCCCTGATTTGATGCTATCCATGACTCATAGGTGCCAGTGATACAGTAGTGGTGCATAGTAAAGTGTGACATTGGCGGCGAAAGGGTTAATTTAGAGCAATTTAATATATGTTCAATAGAAATATTGCTTTGGCAAATACAGCTAACTTCCTTGGAATATTTTGTTTCGTATGCATTAAGTCTTTCGTTACCACATACCGCTAGTCCCACAGTGTAATGTTACACCCCCGATACGAGCCCCACATACCGCTAGTCCCACATATCTCTATCTGCTTGTCTGTCAAACTGACACTCATGCGCGCATATACACACATACATGTACACTCGCACACAAGCCCATCCAGAATATAACTACAACCGTGTGCATTGCACACGCAGTATGTGGACACTAGCAGTATGTGGTAGCAAAGGTATGCTTCCAGAAATCTGACGTTTCCAGCAATGGTCCTAAAATACTATTATGGGCTATAGTATACAATAATGCTAGGTGCCATGCTATAAGTTCTATATTTTTGTCATGTTTTCGGGTTGTCGAACGTTGGTCAGATACATTGATGTGTAGTTTTGTAACACGTGGTCGAACTTTACGCGGTGACATTCCTGAGATGACCATAGCTGTCGACATGACTATAAATGATTAACTTTACGATTTTTGTAAGACAGTAAAAACAACATTGTAAAGTTAGTCATTAATAGTTTTGTTTTTTTAAATCGATGACACTGATGTTTTAGGTCCTCTTGGTCTGAATCAGACACATATTTTGGGACATTTACCAAATTTGTGTAATATGGGATGGAACAATACTGGAGGCAATGCCCTAGAGGCAGTACGAAACCAGTAAAGTCCCTACGATTTCTTTTATTTACAGATAGCTGTAGTGGTGACCACGCCTCGGTTAAATGCTCATCGGCTATGCTGTGACAGAAAAAAAAACAGCACAAGTTGATGAATCTTTTTTTTCATTTCTTTTTTTTTATAAATCGAACGAAATTTGGGCTTTTCGTCCTCTCGACCTGGGAAGGCACATAAGTTTTATGGGACATTAATTTTTTTGTTTAAATGTTTAAATATATTTTAGTGTTACTGTCTATAAGAGGCTACGTCTAATTAGACGCTAAACCAACCTTATGAATGTTGTAATCTGGGATTGACAAAGTTATGGGAAGGGCTGTCGTTCTCAGCACGGCCTGACTTTATGGTGCAATGATGGAAGATGCCATGTCAATGTTTTTGTTTGTATTTGTTTTCAGGTTATGCACCGTGGTTAGGATGTAGTAATACCGAAGATATTCTAAAAGGGTAAGATGGACCTACTTAAGAGTTACGGCGAACCGGGCTGATAGAGTTATCGTTAGTGGCGATTATACATTTTCACAGCTGAGGCTATCGCAAAACTTCGTACTCTGAACCTGAACGGAGAATTCAACTGGCCTATCGACGTGTAAAATGTGTCCTGTTTAAAAGGGACATAACCAGTGTTTCTGTCCTCGCTACTCGTATAGGGAAAAGAGACCTCGGTATCTTATCTTCACCTATACAGTCTTGGTAATACTTTGCTTGGATGCTCATGCATGATGGAACATTAGCGATGGTGATGGTCCTCGGATGGCCAAAGGACAACTTTGTCTTCACAAATCTACACTGCGTAGACTGGGACTCTAAAGACCCTCCACGTCAACGTGTCATATTCCCTCTTATGCTAAGACCCGATTTCTTAAGATTCCTTGCCAGCTATAAGAGGGAAAACACGTGAAAAAATACGTACTTGATTTTGACACGTGACGTGGTGGGTCTTAAGCCGTGCTAATTAGTTTTAAACACGTGGTTTTTGTTTCTGTTTTGTGCTGTGTGTGATTAGTTTTTACAATTCAGCTAAACGTATAAGTGATTTACATCCGTAAGTTCCTTCGAAAATAGTGTCAACAAATGCGTGATTTGAAAAGGACTTGTCCGATTAGGTATTATTAGTGCTGTGGAATCGGGTTTCGGAACACCTGGAGAGCGTATCGCAGCCAGAGGCGCGCCACCCAATTATCACCATCTTTTTTTCCTTCTATGAATGCAATGAACAGGGGGCAACATTATACACTACTATATTAGCTCTATTGAGACGACATTTGTGTTTCAGCGTAGAAAACAAAATACGAGGGTTGTAGACTTTCACTGATACAGTCATGTCCCAGGATGCACTTTGACTTTTTGCCCCTGTGTAATTTCCCTCCGACTGTTTTGTGCATTTTGCATACTCCATCAATCATGTGATGAGGGAATCCAATTTAACATTGTTGTTGTTGTTGCTTCCCTGGCTTAACGACTCAGGGGATCAACCCACTATTGGAGGGAAAGAAAATAGAGTACATTGACATTCAGTACAAATGCATTTCAGCTTGGGATTACAACCGTAGTGTGTGTCATAACGTTTTTTGATTACCCCGCCTGTCGTGCGCAGCCACACAAATCCGTCTTCGGGGGATTTTAGACTGAGGATGGTATGCTGGGTGCTTGTCATGGCTTAAGTGCAATCCCCACTAGTTAATGTGCAGAGTATAACATTTTGATGTAGCCTTGGCGCTCTAGATTAATGTCAATGAATGGTATGAGCAGGTGCCTCATGCCAAGGTCGTATAATTTGAATTGATTCTGATTTTGGTTTCGCGAGTTGTTAGGTAATCCCTGAGGTGGCCCTGCCATTTGATGCTACCTGGCTCGCCATTGTGCTTCACTTTGGAATGTGTGGTACTATTCAAAACTAGGAAATGTTTGTGTGTCGTTCCTGAAGTGATCCCTGGCCATTTGATGTTACCTGACTCCTTCATTGTGTTTACTTTGGAATGCTGCTTGTACTTATTAGTTAGGAAATGTTGTTAATGTTATCCCTGAGGTGGCCCTGCCATTTGATGCTTCCTGGCTCCTTCATTTTGTTTCACTTTGGAATGTGCTTGTACTGTTCAAACTAGGAAACGCTTGTCAATGTTATCTTTTCTCCTTACCTCTTTCATTATAATCAACAGACGAATGAATGTTTATATTTCAAGAAAAATGAAGGTATTTTAGGCTACCATTTAGGCCGTGTACACACATAAGCGGAGTATTCCATGCGGAAACCCGTGCGCAATCCATAAATAAGTGAAACAAAGAAGGGAAAAGATTTGCGCACGTGTCCGAATTTCCCCTATATGCGTAAACTTTTATCCTTCTTTCTTCCACTTATTTAGCGGGTTCCGTACAGAACGTGCGCATCTAATGTGAACCCGGCCTTACTATCAACATTTAAAGATATGGAGGACATGGGAGTGCGAGATGTAATTAATTGGTGTTTTTTTTGGGGGGGGTTTAAAGCTACCTTACAAACCCTCCTCCCACTGTCTGCCAATAAGCATTTCGGCATTGTTTATTTAACAAGTTTGTGCTATGTTTTACAAAGTCATGCTTCAATAACGATGGTATTTTTTCTGCGACATGCATAATTATGCAAACCACGAAATATGTGCAGTCAGCAAAGAGTTAAGGGCTACCTATGTCTCTGGGGAAAGTGGTCCTTACGAAGGGCTTGGGCACCGTTTGTGTGTGCTACTTCTAGCATGTGCGCTCCTCAGAATGTTACAACATTATGTAACTGACAACATACTGGATGACTTTGTCCTTTTCCCGTCACTGTTAGTGACAATTAATGATATTACGTTGAGTGGGTAATGGTCGTCTATTCTTCAGTGTTCAGTGCACCATGCTTGTTTTTATGTTTTACAAATATGCTGCGTTGTTCATTGCACTATTTGATTTTACAATCTTTTTTTTTGAGTGACTTATATTTTGATTTATTTGTTGAATAATTGTCTACGGACAATATCTAATATTTCTGCCCCTCACAACACTATCTGAACCATCTTAGAACGGAAAAAGTGCTGTCTCTATAGGGGATTTGAAGAATGAAAATATCACTTTTTCCGTAAAAAAAGTCACTAATATTTTCTGTCCCGGATAGTACACTTGACACTTGGAGCGCAAGTGAAGTTATAGTGCGCGTGCACTACAACGGCACTTGTCCCAAGTGAAGTTATAGTGCGCGTGCACTACAACTGCACTTGTCCCCAGTGAAGTTATAGTGCGCGTGCACTACAACTGCACTTGTACCGTTTTGGGTTGAGGGGAAGAAATGTTAATATTGCCATTTTACGGACATATCTAATGCTTCGATAGTTTTCGATTTTAATGAAACCAAAAGAGTTTACAATTGCGCAAAAGAGGACAGTGCGTATGAAAGAACTCAAATGTACAAAAAATAATGACATGTATCATATTTAGGCCTGCTGCTCTAATACCAACACAAATGTACACCCTTCATAGGAACAAGAATGTGCCTGAAACCATGTGATAATATGAGAATCAACAATACAGAAACAAACCGAACACATGGATAAGTAAGACATTATTGGGATAAGATTGTAGATCCTGTGATTTGACAATCTTGGACAGGATCTGGAGCAGAAGGAATAGATACGTTAAGCTCTGTGTTAAGCGTTGTTCTAGAGTGTGGCCATGTGTGCATGAACGTGACTGTAATCAAGTACGTAATGAGTTTAATATTGAAATGTGTTAGCATTTGTGTCGTTTGAATGACTTACTTTTTTTTTAGATTGAACTATTTTTTTGTTCATGAATGTTTGTCAAAACCGTATGGCATAGTTTGCTTTTGGGAGGAGTCTGTGGCTATGAATTATTCTACCTTTTTTTTTAGATTGAACAATTGTTTTGTTCATGAATGAATGTGAAAACCGTATGGCATAGTTTGCTTTTGGGAGGAGTCTGTGGCTATGAATTATTCTACCTTTTTTTTTAGATTGAACAATTGTTTTGTTCATGAATGTTTGTCAAAACCGTATGGCATAGTTTGCTTTTTGGAGTCTGTGGCTATGCCACCCAATGATGTCATACACTACTGTTGGTTGTGTTACGTGTCCTTGCGGTGAAGCCTGTGATGTACTATAACAATTTAAATGTTGCAACGCTGTTCCCTCTAAAGATTGCTTGGATTAGAACACATCAAGTTTGTTACCGGTAATCAATGCATTAAGTCTCACTATTTTGTGACGTCTTTACTTTTGAGAACATTAACTTATTGCTCTCCTACATTCTCGTATTTAGTATAATACCTACAGGTCTCTTTCCAACTATACTGACAGGCAAAAGTTATGCACACACGCATTACCAAAATCATCAAAAATGTAAATCGGATTCAAAATAAATTTTACTTTGGGTAACCTTAAGTCATGCAATTGTACACACAGCATGATTTAGGATTACCCAAATTAAAATTATTTTTGAATCTGATTTACATTTTTGATGATTTTTTGGCAATGCGTGTGTGCAGAACTTCTGCCTGTCCGTATAGTAGATAATTAAGGTTGATTTCTGATATATCGCTTAGACCATGTGAAAAACGTCTGCTATTCAAAATAGCTCGTGTTTCGATTTTGCAGTGTGTATTAGCCTATATGAATTTGTCCTTATCTGTGGCCCACTCTTAAAGGTCTGTGTGCACGTTAACATCACTCACAAAATGTCTCGTTTCCTCATAGAAACACAATGGCATAGGCCACTCATAATATGACTTTACCACGGGAAGATAATATTTTGTGAATTTGTTAGCGTGCACAGAGACCCTAAATACACACCAGATCACGTGTCAAAAACACGGGCTTCACCTGTTTTCCCTCTTATAACTGGAAAAAAAACTTGTTTTGACCAAGTCTGACTCCCACACAAATGTCCCCAAATTGAAAACGAATCATCATTTTTAAAGAGCAGCCTCAATCGGAAGTTGGGTAACATTTGTATGTGCGTCACAGCTACCCAAAAAGAACCAAGGGACTTAATCATGGTGGGTCAGCGTGTCCTTAAAGACCCACCATGTCGCGAGTCAAAAATACGGGTTCCACGTGCTTTCCATCTTAGAGCTGGTAAGAACTCTTAAGAAAGCATCCTAGAATAAGAGGGTATGTGACACGATGAAGTGGGGGGTCTTTAAACTCCAAAAGTTCGTCCTCGTCGCAGGCGGCGGGCAGCATCTTATGCTGGATAGACACTGAAGTCTTCTCCTGTCAGGAAACCGAGGGTCTTTCAGTAGCAAGAGTTCCTACATCTTCTGGAAGCTCCTCTCTACGCTCTCATTCTCTTTGACACTGCCTTCCTCTTCATTTTTGGCATTATGACATTACGTGTATCATGCCTCTGCTGGTCCATTATCCAGCCCTTGCTGGTCCATTCTCCAGCCTTGCTGGTCCATTATCCAGCCTTGCTGGTCCATTCTCCAGCCTTGTTGGTCCATTCTCCAGCCTTGCTGGTCCATTCCTCCAGCCTTGTTGGTCCATTCTCCAGCCTTGCTGGTCCATTCTCCAGCCTTGCTGGTCCATTCTCCAGCCTTGCTGGTCCATTCTCCAGCCTTGCTGGTCCATTATCCAGCCTTGTTGGTCAATTCTCCAGCCTTGCTGGTCCATTCTACAGCCTTGTTGGTCCATTCTCCAAGCTTTGCTGGTCCATTATCCAGCCTATGCTGGTCCATTACTCCAGCCTTGTTGGTCCATTCTACAGCCTTGTTTGAGTTCCATTCTCCAGCCTTGCTGATCCATTCTCCAGCCTTGCTGGTCCATTATCCAGCCTTGCTGGTCCATTATCCAGCCTTGCTGGTCCATTCTCCAGCCTTGCTGGTCCATTCTCCAGCCTTGCTGGCCCATTATCCAGCCTTGCTGGTCCATTATCCAGCCTTGCTGGTCCATTATCCAGCCTTGTTGGCCCATTCTCCAGCCTTGCTGGTCCATTATCCAGCCTTGCTGGCCCATTCTCCAGCCTTGCTGGCCCATTCTCCAGCCTTGCTGGCCCATTCTCCAGCCTTGCTGGCCCATTCTCCAGCCTTGTTGGTCCATTCTCCAGCCTTGTTGGTCCATTCTCCAGCCTTGCTGGCCCATTCTCCAGCCTTGCTGGTCCATTCTCCAGCCTTGTTGGTCCATTCTCGCAGCCTTGTACTACCTGTTTTTCCATATACAGACACGACACCCGCGATGGCATTGGAGTTCAAACGGACTATCTTTAGATTGAATCATTGGACGTATTATTGAAGATTATTGCGCAATAATTAATAACTTGTATATAAAAAGACTGCCAGGCACACATATTAAAACAGCTAATCCCCATTTTATATTATTTGCAAACTTTGCATTTTATGTTAAGTTCTTAGTGTTTCGCAATAACATCAAATAATTCAAGTCAATGGACTTATCTCAAGACAGCCCCCCCCCCCTTTTAAATTCAATTGGATTATTAAATACTTGTAGCGGTGCATAGCCGATGAGTTTACCGAGGCGTGGTTACCGCTACAACCTATCTGTATAATTTTTAAAAACTCGGACTTTACTGGTTTCGTACTATGCCTCCGGGCATTGCCTACCCCCAGTATGTTGTTCACACACAATATTTGTATGTACAAATGTCACATCGTATGTGTCTGATTAAGACCAAGAGGACGTAAAACACCATTTCGTCGCCTCGTCAAGATAGACCGCTTTGACTCCAAAGCCATCGTCTGAGGTAATGACATGCCAGCTTTGTTGTTGTGTGGACTGGCGGCAAGGCGTGAGAATTCACTCGCTCGAAATGGGCACTCCGTACCCGTTGTTGCAGTGCACATTTGTAACAACTGCGACAAAATGTTAACAATTGTTACATTTTTGCGCTAGGCGCCCACCTTTTGACGAAATTAGCACACACAAAAAATGGCAGTTTTTCGTCATTACAAATATCGTAGCTGTGATTTGTTGCATCCATAAACACAAAACAAGTAATTCGGCATTGTTCAGGCGTGGTGAAAAAAAAAAAAACGGCTGTACCCAAGAAGAAAGCAAGAAAGAAATAACACACGAGAGAAAAAAATCAATAAAACAACCTGCATACTTTGCACCTTGTAATAATAAGTAATAATGCTAAATCGAATGAAGAACGAGTGAAACAAACAAGCAAGCAAACAAACATTTGGAAATTTAGATGGTAGACTTTGTTTTTATCTTTCGATTTGATTATATTATGATGAAGACAAATTCATCAAACTCCTTGAAGATTTTACTTCGATTTGATCTGTAATGACGAAAAACTGCCTTTTTTGTGTGCTATATTTCGTTCAAAAGGTGGGCGCCTAGCGCAAAATGTAACAATTGTTACATTTTGCGCAGTTGTTACAATTTGCGCTGTCACACCCGTCTTGCAGTACAATATTAGCCTCTATTCTTTCCGATTTTATTTTATGCATTTGTACATGTACAACATATTGTACATTAGTATTGCCTATTTGTTCTCATTTGTTTTACGATTTTTTAATAATCTGGGAGTGGCAAATTAAGCCGAAGGACTGACGCTCTCCGCACTGCTTGACTTTATGGGCTAAAGGCTTCCATGGGAAATGTGATAATAGTTGTACTGCCTTTTTGTTTGTTTGTATGGGGAATATGGGTAGGTTGTGCTACTGGTGTGTACGCGTTTGGTATCTAACGTGGTGACAGTCCTGAGAAGACCATTGCTGCTGACGGGGGACAGTAAAACAAGTGTATACAAAAACAAAGTACAATGAAAAAAAAAAAAAAACTAGCAAGGTGAAGACGGGGCAAAAAAACCATGGGCGGGTAAGAAGCCCATGCCAATTATCTCATGAATAAAGAAAATTTCAGTCAAATTTGCCCAATGAGACGAAAATGCTAAACATTAAACACTCGTCTCATGGGCAAAATGTTACTGAAATTTGCTTTATTTCATGAGATAATTGGCATGGGTTTCTTACCCGCCCATGGTGGGTTTTTTACCCCATCTTCACCTATCCATGTTTGTCATCGATGTACCATTTTTAATTGGGAGCAGTACACATCTGAGTGGAAAGACCTGCGTTCTCAGGGCGGACATATACATTTCTAGCAAAACAATTCGCTGTTTTAATGTTTTTAACGGGTTTTTTGCCATAGACTGATTTCTATGCTTCATGATTTAGAATTGAGATACGTGTGTTGTATGCTTTTATACTCAGGGTGTAGACGTGATGCTATTTTGTTTGCATGTTGTATTATGTTTATTAGTCAGGATTGTAATATTTGTGCCGTGTTTGTATTTTGTATTTGTAAGTGTATTTTTACTCCGAGGCGTGTCGGTGAAATGCGAGCTGCTGCTACCCGGAGAGTGCGTCGCCGCATTGTACCGACAACTTTTTCTTTCTCACCCCCCACCCCCCTTTTTTGTGGGAGGGGGGATAGACTTGGGATACCTAGCTATCTATTTGGTACATACCAGGCAGCGGGATGTATCCCTGCTCTTACCGACTTTCAACTGCCGTGGGATTTTTACATGCGTAAAGCGTATACGTAATTTTGAAGTTTTACGTCCTCTCGACCTGGGAAGGCACATATGTACTTGCGCAAAGCGCACGGTCAGACTTGCTTTAAGTCCCCACACCCTCCCCAAAGGACTCGGGTGTTCGGTTGGATGTTCTGGATTCCATGCCTGGTCACTCGTTCAGTGAATTGTCGGAGGGACGCCTTAACCACTGGGCCACCTTGCCCCCCTTTGGGATGCTGTGGAAGTGGAGATGTACGCTTAATAAATGTGGATGTTAGTAGTCCCTGTCCTGAGATGGTCAGTGCGGACAACGGAACTGCGTAGCTTACAAAAGATATAGCTTCCCCCATCTTACGGCGCTAGTGTTTTAGTGTGTTTTTTATATATTGTGCATTACTTTAGCAATTACCTCAATTTCAGCTTCCATCTTCAAAGATTGCAGAATTCAAAGATAATGAACATTTATTCAGCTGCTGGTGGGGGTAGACTGGGTGTATTGGTGTAGAGTGGCACAGTGGTATCGCGTTCGCGTCGTGTCAAGTAAACCCAAATTCGAACCTGGGTACAGGGGATTTTTTTCCTCTCACTTTGCACTAGGCCTTAAACGGTCTGAACGTGGAGTGCTTTCGGAATGAGACGAAGTAAACCCGAGGTCCGATGTGCCCATAAAACTTTAGCATAAGACGTTAAAAAAACCCATTGGCAAAAACGAAAAAGTTGTTCATTTGGTCAAAATTTTTACCACCCTCCCCAGCCCCCCCCCCCCCCACCCCCCACCCCCAACCCCCCCACCAACCACCTCCCCCACCCCTCCCTAACAGTGACAAAAATCGCATGACAAAAACACACAACAAATTGGGTGGATGGCGCGGCCTCTGGCAGGGACGCTCTCTCCATGGGGGAGCAACTCGAATTTTCACAGAGACGCCTATTTGAATATAAAATACCTAATACCTAGATCAGAACAGGGCAGAGCGGCGCAGTTTCTAGCATAGATTCCTGGTTGAATTTTGTTTCAAATGATTACGTTTAAATGTACCAAAGTTGAACAACTTTAGTTCAGGAACAACACGAAATAAAATCGGCACCACTCCGTGCTGAAAGAGTGCATGAAGCTTATCATGTTAGAAAAACCCTTCACTAAGCTTACCCCATCTCCTAATTGTATCTTTTCTGCCGAGACACTCTGGTAAGTTTTGGGGTTTGTTAGCGTAACTCAGTTGGTAATACTGACGAGTACAGTAATGTGTTAACTGTCATCCTCTCATCTTCCCTTCTTCAATTTTCATTGTATTCACCCTCTCTAATAACCCTATAACACCTTCTGGCAAAACAGACAACCGACAGGTATGCAGTGCTTCGGTCGTTATGAGTATAAGTAGGATACATAGTTTTTTTAATGTTTTCCAAAATATATGAAAACTTACGAAGTGGTGCAGAGATAACATTCAGGTTTACGGATTAAAATTATTGAAATTATTGAAAAGCCAGGGGAGGCGACTCAGTGCATATAATAATTGCAGTGGTAAAAAAAGACCGCACTTCAAATCGAGGCTGCTATTTAAAATGATGTTTCGTTTTAAATTGTCGCACGCCACAAACGATTGCGGATCCGCGCTTGTTATTGTTTACCCTCTCTAATAACCCTATAACCCTTCTAACCCCCCCCCCCTTCCCCAATGTTATGCTTTGCTAACAGTTGTCTTCCCTAAACGTATCCTGGGGTTTGTTTGGTTATCAGGTATCGGGTGATGGGAAGTGGGATGGACGCACCATTTCCTATTATTCCAGTACGGCTTTTGTTTGTCTGTCTTTCTTTTTACACTAACAGTTTATCTTTTGTCTCTCTATCATCCATTTAACATCCTTTGTCACAGATCTGCTCTGACAAATGGTCCATTTCTCTAACCCTACCATGTCCCGGCCATTCTGTTCCGTTCGTGTTGACCTCACTATTGCCTGCATGGCTTGTCTCTTTGTTTCGTAGTCTTTTTCTCGGACTAATTGTTTCAATCACTCGCATCTCCCCTGTTCTAATCGTATGCTTCGACTGTTTCTATCTTGTCTTTCCTGTTTAGCCAACTTGGAGTCATATTTGTTTGTCTCCCCTTTCTCTCTTTCAGTGGGTATGTGGACTGGAGTGGACGCGCCAATCCTCATTCACACATCTACACGGTGTTCATCTTTCCCCGCGATAAGATCCATGCTAACTCTAACATGTGCTGTTACTAAACCTAACACAGCTCGCATAGTGTCTCTTTCCCCGGATAAGATCCATGCTAACTCTAACCTATGTTGTTGCTAAACATAACAGCTCACATGGTGTTCCTCTTTCCCCCCGATAAGATCCATGCTAACTCTAACCTGTGCTGTCACTAAACCTAACACAGCCCGTATAGTGTTCATCTTTCCCCGATAAGATCCATGCTAACTCTAACATGTTACTAAACCTAACACAGCTCGTATAATGCTTCTCTTTTCCCGATAAGATCCATGCTAACTCTAACATGTTACTAAACCTAACACAGCTCGTATACTGTTCATCTTTCCCAGATAAGATCCATGCTAACTCTAACCTGTGCTGTCACTAAACCTAACACAGCTCGTATAGTGGTTCTCTTTCCCCGCGATAAGATCCATGCTAACTAAACCTGTGCCTGCTAATTCAAACCTAACACACAGATCGCATGGTCCTATGTTCGTCTTTCCCCGATAACATCCATGTTAACTCTAACCTGTGCTGTTACTAAACCTAGCAGAGTTCGTATAGTGTTTCTCTTTCCCGGATAAGATCCACGCTAACTCTAACCTGTGCTGTCACTAAACCTAACACAGCTCGTATAGTGTTTCTCTTTCCCCGATAAGATCCATACTAACTCTAACATGTGCTGTCACTAAACCTAACACAGCTCGCATAGTGTCTCTCTTCCCCCGCGATAAGATCCATGCTAACTCTAACCTGTGCTGCTACTAAACCTAACACAGATCGCATAGTGTTCATCTTTCCTCCATAAGATCCATGCTAACTATAACCTGAGCTGTTACTGATCCTAACAGAGATCCTACGGTGTTCATATTCCATCGATAAGATCCATGCTAAATTTATCATGTGTTGTTACTAAACAGAACACAGCTCGCACGGTGTTCCTCTTTCCCCGGATAAGATCCATGCTTTTTAACACTAACCTGTGACTGTTACTAAAACATATAATGCCCCAGGCGTGGTAGGGAATAAGTGGAAGTGAAAAGTGCAAATGGCGCTGCACTTTCTCAGGTCCAGCCTTTTCTCTTTTCTGGTCTTATGTCTTGCATGCCTACTCATTCAAATTTAACATTTATTATGTATACCCACTTATTTAACAGTTATCTTCTACGCCTACTAATATATGTATCTCTGTATATCATTTTACTAACTCTGTGTAAAACCTAAAACAGACTTTTCAACGAGGAATGCAAAGAGTCCATTTTAAACCGTTTTAAGCAATATTTTGTGTTCATTATTATTTTTATGAAATCCCATACTTCATAGGCGTTCACGCAATTTCAGGGTTCCCACTCGCTGCCAGCCTCAAGCCGTTTGACTTTCTATATTATGACACGTAGTTCGTTCTGAAAAAGGCACCCCAGGACTCTCTCTCGCGTAAAATATTACCAGTAATATGCGTGTGTCGGGGTAGGTGTTGAGTCGTATGCTCACAAGACACTTGCTCACAGCTGAAACAGGAAGACATACGCCACAAAAGATACTGCTAGTAAAGTTAATATAATAGATTATATATACTAATGGGTAGGCCGCCTTGGTAGGCGCGCTGCGCTTGTGGTGATGCTCTCTCCGGGTGGGAGCAGCCCGGATTTCACGGAGATAAGTCTCTGTGACCAGAATGTACACAAAATACACAAACATGGCGGGTTAATGTTGTTACGTCCTCTCGCTTCTTCAAAAGACCATTATGGGACATTTCTTATTTATAAAGTTATAGGGGGGAGGGAAAACATTTATTTTATTTTGATAAAGTTAGTTTTTTTTAAAATATAAATATAAGTGCCATGGCTCGACTGTTTGACCCATTGTTAACTAGCTAGCTAGTTATTGTACTATTTATTTTGGTATATAAAAGTTGTGATAAACTGGATCCTCTTTTGCACTGAGTATACTTCTGATTAAAATGTCCAGGACCACCATTTAAAATGAAGTCAAAAAGCTTTAAAAATCGATTAAGGTCTACCCTATCTAGAGGGCACAATTTATTTACAAAAAAATACTTTATTTCGCCAAAAGGGTGGAATATTCGGATGCAGCTTATTAATTTCATTAAACTTAATTTATCTGTCACGATTGCTATTTATTGACTTTTAAGCTTTGCTTTAAAGAAATACAACTTCATTTTCAATTATGTATTGTCATGGTTTGGGTTTTGTTTGCAAATATTATGTCATTGCGGACCGAAATGTAACGGAACCTTTTGATTTTCAAACTACAACCAGTATCATTCCATGTTGCCTTGGGGTTTGTCACTGTGGTGTGGTGGTGTTTGGGGTGAGGCATTAACAATTATTTGTCACTCAGCACCACGAAAGGAACATTAAGCAATATTGTCTGTATATCAGAAATGTGTACGAATTGTGTGTGCTTATCCAATGCAATACTGGCTGATTTACATTTCATGTTGTGCTATGGATGAATTATTGTTTTGTTTCCCCTTGGTCTCTCCCATTTTTACAAATTTGTAAAATTATTGATTTATATATTGTTATTATTATTATTATTATTTGTTTTTGTTCACACTTAAAACTCTTGTTTGTATTCATTTTATATTGGTTTAAACGCAGTCTCCATCTGTTCAATCAATTGTGCAACTATGACGTTAATTTAAGGAGCACGGTATAAGCTTCGAGCTTGTTGTTGCTCTAATTGTCTTTCTGTTTGATCGTTTCCGAGTGAGTGAATACAGATTTGTTTAAACCAAGTGTCAAAATGACCATTCTGAGAAAATGTCAGTTGGAAACTGCAGGCAATTCTCTTTCTAATGATATAAAAAAAACATTCTTATATCCTTTTTGTTGCAGAGTTGTGAGCATTTAAATTTGGTACGGTCACTGTCTACCATTTTGTGAAATCGGTCTAAAGTCTAGCCTATCCTTTGAAAATGCATCAACCTGCTAACATTTAAAGCACTTTTTGGAATATTTTTAGAGATCATAGATTAAAGATTATCCTTGATGGATATGAAAGATAAAATGTTAGAGAGCACGAAAATACCCATAACTCCAAATTGATAAAAAATGAGATTTTTGACTTTGCAAGCCCGTTGTGAGAAGCTAGCCCAGCGACTTAATGTCCCTTTCGTGGTGCTGGGTCACATTTTCACAATTTGTATTTGGTAAATTGTTTGTTGTTATATGCCTAAGAACCTACTGAACCTTGCTCACATTGTCGCAACATGTGAAGTTTGGATGCCTGTAAGACGCGTGTAGGTGTGTGTGGCTGTTCCATTCCATGGACAGCAAACCAGAAAAAAAAAGCGCAGAACTATTGGGTACATGAAAATAAATAAAAAATAAAAAATAACCACAAGGACTCTTATTAAAAAAAAAAAAAAGAGTTCAAAACGGTAGGTTTCTGTCCCTTTTATTTGAAAAAAAAAGCACCGACGTTAATGTGAATATTTAACTCGAGGTATTCACGTCATTGTTTTCACAGTACAATCCGGTATTATTATCACGTCCTCGTTTTTTTTACGTCATCGTTTTTTCTGATATTTTATTATTTCTACTCACTCTTCTTTTTGTATTTAAATCTCTCGCCAACACTTTTGGCTCTCATTATTTTCACATTGAAAACGTAGTTAGTCTCCAAAACGTCTGTGCTTTTTTTTGTTTAAATAAACGGGACAAAAACCTACCGTTTTGAACTTTGTGTTTATTGGGTACATCTTTCTAATGACATATTCCTTCCAATGCAAAACGAGAAGAAAAGATAACGAGTGAAAAGTGAAATTAGAAATAGTTTTGATGGCATGCTCTCTGTATGCCAGTTGGATGTTTATGATTAACTATTTTTGATACAAATTAGTTTTGATTGTTTGAAAATGTCCTTGGCAGACAAACTATTGATTCACTATGTTTGGCTTTGTTCCATGCTGAAAGCTTTTTCATGTATTTTGGTAAGTGGTTTTCCAACCGTCTTGGTTTTACCAGCTCATCTGAATCATTGTTCTGTCATATTTCTTTAATTGTTACATATGCCTTTTCCTTTCTATTTTTCACTGATGGAAACAGTATGTGCTTTAGTAAACAAAATGGGAAATTGGGAAGATTGTGTTTGGTTTCGTTTCGGGGGGTGAAGAAAATTTGGGAAATTGAGAAAATAGAGTTTTTTGGTTTCATTTTGGGGGTGAAGAAATTGAAACACAAAGTTGTCTTTTTGTTCAAGCTCTCCATTTCAATGTAGATGTGTTGTTGCTCTTCACTTAGTGATCAGGGCCTGTATTCACGTTTGAGAAAGCTTGGAGGCTTAGCATGATGCTAACTTAGAAGCTCTTCCTAAAGTCCTATAGGATTTAAAATGGAATTTGGAAGAGCTTCTAAGTTGGCATGATTCTAAGTCTCATTGGCTTATCTCAACGTGAATACAGGCCCATGTGTTGAGATCAGTACATGTTTTAAAAGTTTTAGAAATGAAAGCATATCACAGCTGTTTCGGGAAGAACATTTTAGTTCATCCATATTTTCAGAAATTTTTTCAAGCAAACTTTAGTTTACTATAAGTAACTTTTCATAAATAACAGTCAAGGCCTATGTTGGGTAGTCATGTGACTTAAATTACTTATATTCAGTGGATATTGCTTGATTTTCACTCATGGGCAATTTTATTTTGTGTTTGCGATACTAAGTGAATTATTTAGCAATATTTTCTACTAAATAATATGTTTCGTGATACTGCTCAACAGAAGAAAGTTTTTTTTACAATTAATCTGATGGAAGAAATGTGTTTATAATATAATTTAGAACATACAGACACAAAACAACATAAACAAAATATTTTATAGGGATATGCTTAGTGTACTTTGTTTTTATCTAAGAGTTTTAGATTCAGTCTTAACTAAATACACTAGCGACCAAAAGTTAGGGCCCAGAAAGACAATCATCTCCGAAAACTCACGAACTCAAATAAAACGCACCCAGCTAATAACAAAACTGAATTTATTATTTTATCATTAAGTTCATTCCAAAAAATCATTAATCAGAACGAGTTCAGTCAACAAATGCCCCTTTCAACAAACTTCCCCTCCTCTTGAAAATCACACATGCGGAATCAATGCACTTTGGAACAGTCAGGACTGTGGGTTTTTGTCTGACCCAAGGATACTCCCGACCGCCTAATCCGAATCGCTTTCAAATTTTGTTGGTGATGTTGTGCCATGAGAGGAAGGTATCCGCGCATAAACAATTCAGTATGTGTTACTGAGCTGTCTCAAATGCTTTGATTTTGATGTGAACTGTTTCAAGAGGAGGGGAGTTTATTGAAAGGGGCATTTTGTTGACTGAACTCTTCTTATTAATGGATTTTTTGGAATGAACTTAAGTAAAAGAATAAATGCAGTTTTGTTATGAGCTGGTGAGTTTTATTGAGTTCGTGAGTTTGGAGATATTGTCTTTCTGAGGCCTTACTTTGGGTCGCCAGTGTAGCTTGACTTGACGGGACAGCTGTGATGTGTGTTGTTCTAATGTTACCAGTGCTTTGTAATGCGACATCCCTGCCAATATGACGCGTAGGTTCTAGTTACACTAGCATTTTCCGAGTTGATTTCAACAGGACCGCTATTCGCGCGAATTACGGTTACGCCCAAAGGGGTCAACGCAAACAATACCATATGTTAGCTAGTTATCTAACCTTAAAGATTCCACCCGATCACCGTGCAAATCACGGATTCCGTGTTTTCCCTCTTATAGCGTGGAAGAAATGCCAGCGATTTAATGCTCCAAGAAATAGATTAATTTTGACCAAAAAAGCATGCGGTTTGGCAAAAGAAAAGACCATCTAACCCTACCCTATCCTAACCCTAACCCTATCCCTACCCCGGAAGAACACAAGAAATGAGCAGGAGGTGTAAATCTACATATTTGACGAGAAATCGATGTATCAAGCCATGCACTTATACTATTGTTTTGCTGGAACCATTCCTTTTTTGGTGATACATTTTAAGTCGAAAGAAATCTTGTTTGGACCGACCTGACTCCCATTAAATTACCCCAAATTGAAGCGACCATCGGTTAAAGAGCAGTCTCCTATTTGAATATGGGGAATTCGAATGTGGTCTGCAGCACCCAGAAAAAAACAAGGGCGTAACCGTGGTGCGTCAAGGGGTCTTTAAAGCGTCTCTTCACTTCGGGAAAAGAAAAGTTACATCAAAAGGAGATAATCATACTCTGCTAGAAGCCCCCAAAGGAACAATTGTACTTTCAAACTGGTGTTCTATAATTTCACCTTTTTTTTAACGCTCAGAGCCTTACCTACTCAATGATTGGCCGACATTTAGACTTTCAAGGACATTCAACGTATTACTTCCCTTTTCTCTTCTTCGCTATAGGTTGTGTTTTTCGTGCACTAAAGTTGCTAAATAACAAACGTGTGTAATACCTAAGAATGCGCGTTGCACAATATTGTTTGTTTTGATATATATGCTAAAAACTTCTGAAAGCACTAGCACAACACACGCATGCATCACGCACAACTGCGCGACAGTCACAAAACACAATGACGCACGCACATGCCTCATATTACACATTTACGGAGCACACGCACCGCCGCACGCATGCACGCATCACGAAGCAGTCGTAATTTGCCCATCGATCAATAAGTGTGTGATGGCGCGTGCGTGCTGCGTGTTACTGGACTATGTTTCGGCGATGGTTATAGGATGTAATTCTCTCCCCCTGTGTGTGTATGTGTTAGTAATAGAGAGTATGTGAGCCCCCGCGCGCATACGAGTTTGTCTCTGTATAGTGTGTGTTCGTGTTTGTGCGTGTGCGCGCGTGCGCGCTGGCGCAGCGCGGGTGGTGTGGTGTGTGTGTGAGAGAAAGAAGAGAGGAGATAGAGTAGGAGTAGGAGGATGAATGAAAAATATTGAAATGAATGAAAAATATTTATTCTCATAAGCACGGCCCCTTTGGAAGGGTACAACAACAGTAATAGTACATAGTGTCATTTCATGCGCATTTTAGCAACGATTATCCTATGACAAGCTAATTCGTCTTCCATTTAGAGCTGGGTATATAACAATGCACAGTTTTCTAGCATTCGCTGTTTCCCGAAAACATTATAATGAACGACGACAACCTTTTGCATTACGATACCATTTTGGACATAAACTGTTATTTCCTTAGATATCATACATGGAGCAAATAGCAACAAATCGTTCTTTTCTACGTCAGCATTGCAAAGTTTTACAACTAAGTCATGATGTCTGGGTACTAACCTATGTAATGAACCGCCAGATCCGAAAGCCAAATATTATTTTTGTGTCTATAACATTACTTCAAATTTATCAGTTTAATACTGAGATAATTCTCAAGAATTAACACGGATGTAATTGAGTAGGCGTGCTAAATTTCTAATAATAATAATAATTACAAAATGTTCTGTACATGGAAAACCTGTCACTCTCATTCACGTGCTCAGTGGATATCTTTTTAAAAAAATGAATAACAATTTGCTTTATAGATTGATCTGTGTAAACAAATAAACAGAACCACCCCCTGACAATATCCAATAATTTGCAACGACCAAAAAAGATGAAAAGGACACGTAAACCATGCAGACTCTCTCTCTCTCTCTCGCTATCCGTCTCTCTACCAATCCTCTCTCTCTCCTCTCTCCAATCTCTCTCTCTCTCTCTCTCTCTCTCTATCCCCTCTCCCCAAGTCCACCTCTCTCTCTCGCTCTTCTCTCTCGCTCTCTCTTCTCTCTCTCTCTCTCTCTCTCCCCTCAGCTCTCTCTCTCTCTCTCTCTCTCTCTCTCTCTCTCTCTCTCTCTCTCTCCCTCCTCCCTCCCAAAGTCCGTTTCTATGGCTTTCTATTTTTAGATGTTCGCTCTCTCCCCTTTTTGACCTGGAAGTTTTGTTTGTTTCCTTTTGTGTTGTGGTTTTTTTTCCCACAGCTAAATCATCCTCCGTTCTAATATAATACTTATAGTAATAGCTTAATGTCTAATACGGGGCACCGACGCGCGGATATGCAAGGATTAAGTAGCTTCTGAGCAAGAATTGAGCGAGTGACTATAATTTGACCGCGATAAGCTATAATGTCACAAATAGTGACCTTAGCAGCATATCAATCCTTGCAAAACTTATATGAAGCCAGCTTTCTCGGCCTTCAAGACACCTGGAGGTGAAAAGGTGATTGAAGGTGGAGATAATCCATTTCCTCTCCGATTTTTAAAGTTTTGCTTAAAGCAACGATTTACTTCCTTTTGCAACCAAAGGCGAAATACTATTCGTCCATCCGTTAGCTAGAATTGAGCGAGTGTCTATACAGTGGAAGCGAGTGTCTATACTAGTGTGGAACTAGCTGCCTGCTATAAGACTCCCCTATTATAGACTCCACTCCGCACATGTAAGACCTATAATCGGAGGACATTGCCCTTGTTTGTAAGGATTAACATTACTTCCCTTAAAAGACCCTCTCCCTTACCAAGACCTCATTTGGGATGAGTTTTTTTGAAGGTTCTGATGACCAAAAAGCCACTAAATGTTACAAAGAATGATCACTTCGCAGGCTAAAACATAATTACGGTATTGTATAACAAAAATTTCGCGGACTTTCCTGGTGTTGCACTGCCTCCAGGCATTGCCTGTTCAGGATAGTTCCCCACCATATTTATATCTACTAATGTCCCATATGGTCTGTCCCAGAACGGAGGACGTTTAGCAGAATTTCATCAACTTCGCCAGCCTACAAACTACTTGCAAAATTAAACATTTTTGTATAAACTTATGAAGTAGATGGTACCATAGCCGATGAGCTTTAATCGAGCCATGAGTAACCGATACACTATCTATATTGGTTAAAAAACTCGGTACTTTACTGGTGTTGCAACGACCGTCCGGGTTATTGCAGCCAGTATTGCTCCCACCATCTTATGTATTTACAAACGTCCCCATAAGGTGTTATGACCGAGATGACGTAAAACAAGCATTTTCATCTTGCAAAAAAAATGCACAGCCAGCTTTCTCTCTTCTCCACTGCTTGAAGGTGAAACATTGGTTGGAAGGTGGGGACGTGTTAGTGTTGTTGTTGTTGTTTGTGGTGTTGTTTTTGTTGTTGCTGTTGTTGTGTTGTTGCTGTTGTTGTGCTGTTGTTGTTGTTGTTGCTGTTGTTGTTAGGCATGTGAGTGAGTTCACGATGATGGCCCAGCCTACCTGAAGAAACCTCCCTTATAGACCTTCAAAACCAGGTCTCATAAGGGAGGGTGTCTTATAAGGGAGCGGGTGGTACTTTAATACTTACAAAGAAGGGCAATGTCTTGGAGAAGTTAGGGCTTATAAATGGGTGAGGGAGTCTTATAATGGGCGGTCTTATAAGGGGAGGTGTCCACTTGTAGTAGTAAGTAAAATCCCTGACTGGGTTGGTTTGTTCAAGCCCCCGTTCGCACTGACTGGGAAGCCGATACGCGACGTTAAAATGAACTCCATCCATAGTAGTATTTAGGTGAAAGGGTGGGAATTTAAAAACAAATTTAAACGGCTCACACAGTCAGCCTGCGGAGTGCGAAGCTCTTTGTATAATATTCAGGACTTTTTGCTAGGACCATAAGACACTGTAATGGGAAATAAGGACAAACACCTGAGAGAGTTAACGGCGAGCAGCCCGGGACTGATCAGGTTCTATGTCGTTTCCTAGATCCATTAATCAATGGCGGCTCTATCCAAAGACTGGAAATTTGATTCGACGTCTTTTTAAATACCAGATTCTAATTTGAGTGCTTGGGTAAAACCCTTTTTCTGTTTTCATGAAGAACAAAAAGGTAGGAAGCTGCACAAACACGGCCAGACAATCTATGAAACAGCCAACAACCAGTGTTAGCCTTACGCTGATGTTTATGGTCAAGGGGGGCATAAGCAGGGTGGATGGAAGTTCAGTTTAAACGCGCGTATCGCCTTTCGCCAGTACGACGGCTGAACAAACCAACACGGTATAAACAAAAATTTTATGCTCCTGGGATCACTGTCTTAGCCAAAAGCCGAGAAGCGATCAGGAAGTTTTCAAGTAAAAACTCTGATGAAACTTACATGATAATCAGGGGTTTCTAGTACTCCTTACTCATTATAGGGAAAAAATGGCCGCTTGTCGTCTTATCCCAGTGTACAGTGGTCTGTTGCTATGACTGATGACTGAATGTGGGCAGGGGCCGCGATGGTAATCCGTTCACGCACGTTTCGTTTCTCCTGTCTCCATCGCTCCTCATCATTATTAGCTCGCTCTGCGCTTTTGTTGTCAGGCCTAATTGCAGACTCACTAGGGAACTACGGGAACGTGCTCATTTGGCTCCTTTTCCCACTGGGCCCTTTGAGCGTAACGCGCGGCAAACGTGGACGTGCCGTTTCGGCCTATTTTATTGTAGGTTTATTTGCGAATAGCACTTTCAATTCTCTTTCCTTGTGTATTCCCTGTCTCTCTCCCTGTGTGTGTCTCTCTTATATGTTTGTCTGTCTAGTCTGTCTGATCTGTCTGTTATCTCTCTATCGTATGTCTCTCTCTCTCGTCTGTCTGTCTGTCTGTCTGGCTGTATGTCTCTCCTCTCTCTCTCTCTCTTCTGCTCTCTGCTCTCTCTCTCTCTATCGCTCTGTCTGTTCTCTCCTCTCTCTCATGGTTCTCTGTCTCTGCTAGTCTCTCTCTCGTCTCTTTCTTTTCTGCTCTCTCTACTCTCTCTCTCGTCTCTCCCGTCGCTCCTCGTCTCTCTCTTCTCTTCTCTCTTTTCTACTCTCTCTCTCTCTCTCTCTCTCCTCTCTCTCTCTCTCTGTCGTGCCTCTCTCTCTCTCTAACTCTCCTCTCTCGTCTCTCTCTCTCATCTCTCTCTCTCTATCGTCATCATAGTGACTGGTAATGTCACTGTGCGCGCGCTCTCTCTCTCACTCTGTGTCTGTCGCTCTCTTCCATCTCTCTCTCCTCTCTCCTACTCTCTCTCTGTACTACTCCTCGCTACCACCTCTCCTCTCTCTCTTCTATCTCTCTACTCTCTCTCTCTCTCTCTCTCTCCGTATTATAAGGGAGACGTGCGGTTTACGATCCAAGAAAGGGCGAGTATGGGAAAGGGACAATCGGTACCTACCCGCACACACCCCAACCCCACCCAACCACCCCACCCCCAAGCTACTAGCTTGTTCGATTGCAAGAAACGCTTTACCTGCGGCTTGATTCAGGAGCTTCGCATTGCTTTCTGAATGCCTTTTGCCTTGTTGGCGCAGCGATTCAGACGAGTTAATGAACAAGCGCAATTACATGAATTATTATCGTGTTGTTGTGTGTGATAGCTGCCACAAAGTAGGGGGGTTGGTTGTGTTGTAGATTCACCGGGAATGCCGGCTGGGTTAGTTCTAGTTCTCTTGATCAGAGGGAGAGAGAGAGAGGAGAGAGACAGACGAGAGAGAGAGAGAGACAGGAGCGGCAAGAGAGAGAGAGAGAGAGAGAGAGAGATGGGGTGGGGGTGGGGTGGAGGTAGGGGTGGAGGGGAACGGAGAGAGCATTTCGTGTATGGTGTGTTGGTGAGTTATGCGTGTGTGTGCTTATGTCGATGTGTGTGTGATGTGTGTGTGTGTGGTTTGTGTGGGCTGCTGTGTGTGAGGGAGAGAGAGAGAGCGAGAGAGAGAGAGATAGTTTGTGCGTGGTGTTGCTCAGCGTGTGTGGTGTGTTGGTGTGTGCTAGTTTGTGCGTGTGTAGTGTGTGTTAGTGGTGGTGTGGTGTAGTATGTGCTGTGTGTATGTGTGTGTGTAGTGAGAGAGAGGACAGAGCGTGGTGAGAGAGAGAGCGAGCAGGAGAGAGTAGTGTGTGTGTGTGTGTGTGACATGAAAAAGAAAAGAAGTGTATGTGTTGCGTGTTGCGGTGTGCGCGTGTGAGAGAGAGAGAGGGTGGAGATGCGTGAGAGAGTGAGTAGTGAGAGAGAGTGTGTGTGTGTGTTGTATTGTGTGTGCGCGTCGCGCGCGCGTGCAGTGCGTGTGTGTATCTTAACATGTGTGAGATTAAGTGTATGTGTGTCCCTGCACGCGCTTGTGTATGGGTGTGTGTGCGCGTGCGTAGTGTGTTAGTGCGACCTGCGCGGCGCGGCGCGCGGCGCTGTGTTGTGTGTGTATGTTGTGTCTCGGGCTCCTGAGCTTCTACAGTCTATTTTCTTCTCCTGCCCCAACTTAGTTTAATCCATTCTCACCCCTGACCGCATTAATGGTGGCGCGTGGCAAGTGCGAGGTCCTTCATCATTCACCCCCGCCAGTTTGTCATTCATTTCAGTCGTGTTCTTCCTACAATAAGTAGCCTAGTAGGACTTTTATCTTTTTCCTGTTCCGACTTTTCTGTTCATGGATTGTGCATGTGTGCACGCGTGCGTGCATCCCACGCGCACGCACACGCACACACGTACACACGCACACACACGCAGTACACGCACGGCCCGCACCGCTGCCACACGCACACACAACACACGCATCGAACGCGCGCAAGCACCACACGCAAACACACACACCAACACACACAACACACACGCACACACACACACAACACACACAAGATGAGATGAAAAATGCTTTGCTAGTTTATATTCTTTAACTCCTCAATAAAGAGATCATGTCGACTTGACTTCACTGACTTGACACACGACATCACAACGACACACCACACACCAACACACACACAACACACACATCAAACGGCGCGACGGCGCGGAAGGTAGCGCGAGCACGCACACACACAATTACGGATATTATTATTCTGTCGCTTAGTGCCAAACGGTGTCAGTATGTGACCATTCTGCTCCTTGATTCCGGAGGTAATAATCGAACTAGGCCATGACTGCCCAATGTCACATAGGGGCCATGGGCGATAGTGGCTACAATGTTGAACAGTAATAATTTTTATGTTTGGCGGGCGCTTTTACAAAATACTCGATAATAATGATAAATACCCCCCAAAAATGAAAAAATACACCAATAAAAACAACTACAAATAATCAAATTCAGAACACGTACAACAATGCAATTCTTTTTTTTAAAATCAATAGAGAGAGAAGGGGAGAGAGAGAGAGATGGGCGAGATTGGAGGGAGAGAGAGAAGAGAGAGCGAGAGAGAGATCGAGATAGAGAGAGAGAGAGAGAGATCGGAGGACCAAAAATGACGAAAGAATATGGTTTAATGTATCAGTCAGCAAGGTGCATGCTATGTGTGAACAGAGGACGGAGAGAGAGAGAGAGAGAGAAGGAGAGAGAGACGGAGAGATGAGAAGAGAGAAGAGAGGTCTAGGAGACCGAAAGAAGAGAGAAGAGAAGAGGAGATGGAGTGAAGAATGAGTTGAGCGTGGAGAGATCGAGATACAGAGCGAGAGAGAGGACAAAAGAGAAGAATTAAGTTGGGTTTCCTAGTTTAATAGTCAACAGCAAGGTGCATGCTATTTGTGGAAAGATGTGAGAGGAGATGAAAGAGACGACTGTCGCCTTGCAGTCCAGGAGAGAGCAGAGAGATTAGAGATAGAGAGAAAGAGACCAGAGTAGAGAAGTGAGAGACGAGAGGAGACGT
>JAGGCT020004047.1:17500-22500 GCA_017654935.2 Phymorhynchus buccinoides
CATAGACACCCTCCCTCCTCCATGATAGCACATAGACACTCTCCCTCCTTCATCATAGCACATAGACACCCTAGACACCCTCCTTCATGATAGCACATAGACACCCTCCCCTCCTTCATCATAGCACATAGACACCCTCCCCTCCTTCATCATAGCACATAGACACCCTCCCCTCCTTCATCATAGCACATAGACACCCTCCCCTCCTTCATGATAGCACATAGACACCCTCCCCTCCTTCATCATAGCACATAGACACCCTCCCCTCCTCCATGATAGCACATAGACACCCTCCCCCTCCTTCATCATAGCACATAGACACCCTCCCCTCCTTCATCATAGCACAAAGACACCCTCCCCTCCTTCATAACAGTCATGTACATAGATAACAGTCATGCACACATATAACAGTCATGTACATAGATAACAGTCATGCACACATATAACAGTCATGCACACATATAACAGTCATGCACACATATAACAGTCATGCACACATATAACAGTCATGTACATAGATAACAGTCATGCACATAGATAACAGTCATGCACATAGATAACAGTCATGTACATAGATAACAGTCATACACACAGATAACAGTCATGCACATAGATAACAGTCATGTACATAGATAACAGTCATACACACAGATAACAGTCATGTACATAGATAACAGTCATGTACATAGATAACAGTCATGCACATAGATAACAGTCATGCACATAGATAACAGTCATGTACATAGATAACAGTCATACACACAGATAACAGTCATGCACATAGATAACAGTCATGTACATAGATAACAGTCATACACACAGATAACAGTCATGTACATAGATAACAGTCATGTACATAGATAACAGTCATGCACATAGATAACAGTCATGTACATAGATAACAGTCATACACACAGATAACAGTCATGTACATAGATAACAGTCATACACACAGATAACAGTCATGCACATAGATAACAGTCATGCACATAGATAACAGTCATGCACATAGATAACAGTCATACACACAGATAACAGTCATGCACATAGATAACAGTCATACACATAGATAACAGTCATGCACATAGATAACAGTCATGTACATAGATAACAGTCATGCACATAGATAACAGTCATACACACAGATAACAGTCATGCACATAGATAACAGTCATGTACATAGATAACAGTCATGCACATAGATAACAGTCATGCACATAGATAACAGTCATGCACATAGATAACAGTCATACACACAGATAACAGTCATGCACATAGATAACAGTCATGTACATAGATAACAGTCATGCACATAGATAACAGTCATGCACATAGATAACAGTCATACACACAGATAACAGTCATGCACATAGATAACAGTCATACACATAGATAACAGTCATGCACATAGATAACAGTCATGCACATAGATAACAGTCATACACATAGATAACAGTCATGCACATAGATAACAGTCATGCACATAGATAACAGTCATACACATAGATAACAGTCATACACATAGATAACAGTCATACACATAGATAACAGTCATGCACATAGATAACAGTCATACACATAGATTGGCTTCCATGCACTTTGTCCCTTTGTTCCTTTCTCTCTTTTTCAACGATTTCCAATCGCATGCCTCCTTCTCATTTCTGCCCCTCCCCCACCCCCTCTGTCTGTCTGTCTGTCTGTCTCTCTCTCTCTCTCTCTCTCTCTCTCTCTCTCTCTCTCTCTCTCTCTCTCTCTCTCTCTCTCTCTCTGTGTTCTACTCCCCCCCTTCTCTCTATGCCCCCCCCCCCCCTACCCTCAACCCTACGCCCCTTTTACTGCATGTCGACCAGCAGAATAAGCAATTAGTGAAGCGTGTCATGACAGGGACGGATGTCAGCCAACTGAACTATTTCAAGCAGCTGAAGGTGGATGCTTTTCAAATTCCTCACACATATATTATTATTATTCCTGTTTTCATCTTTCGTTCCTCAGTTTCAGCGGTGCTCTCTTTGTTTTACATACTACTAACTCTACCCCCCCCCCCCCCCCCCCCCCCTTTCATCGAACGCTCTCACTAGTTGTACTGTACACCTCTACTCAGTATTCCCGTCTTTCACTTTGTCTTCGTTCGTGCCCCCCCCCCCCCCCCCCCCCCCCCCCCCCCCCACCCCCCCACCCACCCCCCCCCCCCCCTTTCTGTGTTCAACACAAGGAAGCAAGGCCTCGCAGTAGAATAATAATATACAGTAAGTTGAAAGGACACACCGAGCGTGACAAATTCTTTCTAACAAGAACCACGTCGTTATGATGTTTCTTCTCTGTATCTGTACTGACGCTCTTTGTGTTACTGTCCCTGTCTATTCAGTCCCTCCCTTAACACCCCCCCTTTCCTCCACTCCCTGCATTGTTAGTGTTGAGCACAGAGGACAAACAGCGAGGTCTGGCAGTACGTTACCTGATGAAAGGAAACAGCACTCCCTGCATTGTTAGTGTTGAGCACAGAGGACAAACAGCGAGGTCTGGCAGTACGTTACCTGATGAAAGGAAACAGCACTCCCTGCATTGTTAGTGTTGAGCACAGAGGACAAACAGCGAGGTCTGGCAGTACGTTACCTGATGAAAGGAAACAGCACTCCCTGCATTGTTAGTGTTGAGCACAGAGGACAAACAGCGAGGTCTGGCAGTACGTTACTTTACCTGATGAAATGAAACAGCACTCCCTGCATTGTTAGTGTTGAGCACAGAGGACAAACAGCGAGGTCTGGCAGTACGTTACTTTACCTGATGAAAGGAAACAGCGAGCTAAAAGTACTGTGCAACAGGCCTTGTGAAAAACCACCAAGTGTGTATCATCAGGCTCCTTTCAATGGCTGCAAAGGCTATTTCCACTTCAATCAGATCAATGAGGAAAAGGATATTTCTACCTCAATCAGATCAATGAGGAAAAGGATATTTCTACCTCAATCAGATCAATGAGGAAAAGGATATTTCTACCTCAATCAGATCAATGAGGAAAAGGATGTTTCGAACTCAATGAGCAAAGGCTATTTCTAGCTCAATGAGCAAAGGATATTTCTACCTCAGTCAGCGATGGGGTATTTCTAGCTCAATCAGTAAAGGGGTATTTCTAGCTCAATGAGCAAAGATATTTCTAGCTCAATGAGCAACGGTATTTTTAGCTCAATGAGCAAAGGTATTTCTAGGTCAATCAGTAAAGGGGTATTTCTAGCTCAATGAGCAAAGATATTTCTAGCTCAATCAGTAAAGGGGTATTTCTAGCTCCATGAGCAAAGGTATTTCTAGCTCAATGAGCAAAGGTATTTCTAGCTCAATGAGCAAAGATATTTCTAGGTCAATGAGCAAAGGTATTTCTAGGTCAATGAGCAAAGGTATTTCTAGGTCAATCAGTAAAGGGGTATTTCTAGGTCAATGAGCAAAGGTATTTCTAGGTCAATGAGCAAATGTATTTCTAGGTCAATGAGGAAAGGTATTTCTAGGTCAATGAGCAAAGGTATTTCTAGGTCAATCAGTAAAGGGGTATTTCTAGGTCAATGAGCAAAGGTATTTCTAGGTCAATGAGCAAAGGTATTTCTAGGTCAATGAGCAAAGGTATTTCTAGCTCAATCAGTAAAGGGGTATTTCTAGCTCAATCAGTAAAGGGGTATTTCTAGCTCAATCAGTAAAGGTATTTCTAGCTCAATGAGCAAAGAGTATTTCTAGCTCAATCAGTAAAGGGGTATTTCTAGCTCAATCAGTAAAGGTATTTCTAGCTCAATGAGCAAAGGGTATTTCTAGCTCATTGAGCTCAATCAGCGATGGGGATTTCTAGCTCAATCAGCGATGGGGATTTCTAGTTCAATCAGCGATGAGTATTTCTAGCTCAATGAGCGAAGGGTATTTCTAGCTCAATCAGCGAAGGGTATTTCTAGCTCAATCAGCGATGGGGTGCTTCTTGCTTTTTTGCATACCAGCTCGAGCTAGCAGCTTTTGCATTATTGCGAGGCCAGCAGGCCGAGCTTTTAGCGCGGGCTTGGTTTCCGTCCAGTGGGTCGTGTTTGACGTCACTTCTGCTCAATCCAATTCCAATCCAATGTATGCAATGCAATCCAATCCAACCCCAAAACAATCCAATCTAATGCATTGCAATTCATCCAATCCAATCCAATCCAATTAATCCAATCGAATGACAGCCTGTCCCGTGAAGCAACTGATACAGAGACAGCCCAGCTGTGGAACAACATAAACAATGACAACGACAACATCTAAAGAACATCTTTTTAAAATGAAAAAAACCCATCCCCTTGAGGATACTGCGGTGTCGGTTGTACAAAGAGTTCCCCACCTTCTGGAAGTTTGTGCTAGTAGCTTCCTCTAATCTATTGCTCTCATTCACTCTGCCTTTTTCCGTTTGCTTACTGCCATCTACTGCTTTTCTACCTTGCTGGTCCATTCTCCTGCCTTTCCCCTTTGCTTACTGCCATCTACTGCTTTTCTACCTTGCTGGTCCATTCTCCTGCCTTTTCCCTTTGCTTACTGCCATCTACTGCTTTTCTACCTTGCTGATCCATTCTCCTGCCTTTGGTCTAGAAACATTTACAAAGATTTTCTCCACTTCAAGGCGGACATGCTTGTTTAACTACTTCTTAGTTAAGCGCATAACGGCAGCATGATGCATCAGCGCTCATGACATGAAACTGGCGAATCCCCTTATCTTCTTTCTCCTTACAAAAAATCATCTGAACAATTGTATTATTTGTAGGGAAGGAATGTAGCAGCAGATCCTATTATCGATTCTCATAAAAGATACATACATTGTAAACTCACCATTAAATACACCGCTACCCCTGTTCGTCCATTTTCATTCTCCTTTCATCCACCCTTCCTCAGTGTCCCCCCCCCCCCCCCCTCTCTCTCTCTCTCTCTCTCTCTCTCTCTCTCTCTCTCTCTCTCTCTCTCTCTCTCTCTTTTAATATTGATCTTCTTAAATCTAATAACAAATG
>JAGGCT020004047.1:27500-37500 GCA_017654935.2 Phymorhynchus buccinoides
CAATATGTCAACTGTGTAAAGGTGTTTTGTGCTTTCGAATAACACACCCACTGATGTTTATCGCCTCTGGCAGTCACGTAACATTATAAAATTGACTGTTGTCTTCGATGTTACAGCCACGAAAGGCTGAACTATCATTTTCACATGAAATGAAGCTTATGGTCTGGATATTGAACACATGGCGGTATTGCAATTTCAATATCCCCTACTTTTTGTGAGCAGTATATGTATCTGATTGATTACACAATTGAGTATTGCGATGTCTGTGTTGGTATTATTGCTCATAATGATAATGACAACAGAAATAACGGTCAAACCGTGGGGGGGGGGGGGGGGGGGGTCATATTCTAGTCATATAGACTTATCTCTGTGAAATTCGGGCTGCTCCCACTTGGAGAGCGCGTCGCCACAAGTACAGCGCCACTCAGTGGCGCTGAATTTGCGCGTATTGTCCGTCCTACATTTAGTGAGGACCATTGTCCTGGTTGTATTACTAGCAGGTGTTGGTGTTAGTGCGTATTGTCCGTCCTACATTTAGTGAGGACCATTGTCCTGGTTGTATAACCAGCAGGTGTTGGTGTTTGTGCGTATTGTCCGTCCTACATTTAGTGAGGACCATTGTCCTGGTTGTATAACCAGCAGGTGTTGGTGTTAGTGCGTATTGTCCGTCCTACATTTAGTGAGGACCATTGTCCTGGTTGTATTACCAGCAGGTGTTGGTGTTAGTGCGTATTGTCCGTCCTACATTTAGTGAGGACCATTGTCCTGGTTGTATTACCAGCAGGTGTTGGTGTTAGTGCGTATTGTCCGTCCTACATTTAGTGAGGACCATTGTCCTGGTTGCATTACCAGCAGGTGTTGGTGTTAGTGCGTATTGTCCGTCCTACATTTAGTGAGGACCATTGTCCTGGTTGTATTACCAGCAGGTGTTGGTGTTAGTGCGTATTGTCCGTCCTACATTTAGTGAGGACCATTGTCCTGGTTGCATTACCAGCAGGTGTTGGTGTTAGTGCGTATCGTCCGTCCTACATTTAGTGAGGACCATTGTCCTGGTTGTATTACCAGCAGGTGTTGGTGTTAGTGCGTATTGTCCGTCCTACATTTAGTGAGGACCATTGTCCTGGTTGCATTACCAGCAGGTGTTGGTGTTAGGTGTGATTTTGTCCACATACCTTAAGACATACACAGCATCAGAGAAATACCTGTGATTATAAAGTACTTTCGTTGAGGAAGTCAGGACACAGAAAGCAGCACACGAGTGGTGAGACAATAACTAAATAATGGACAAAGGCTTCAGGATGTAGGTACAGGTGTGTGTGTGTGTGTGTGTGTGTGTGTGTGTGTGTGTGTGTGTGTGTGTGTGTGTGTGTGTGTGTGTGTTGGGGGGGGGGGGGGTCGGTGCTAACAGTTAGGAGTTGGATCATGATATAACGATGGTGCTTGGGTTACTAACTTGATTTGTAGCCAAAGATTGTTGTGTTTTCAACAAGCCACACCCACACCCACACCTTTCCTGTCTTCGTGAGCTTAAAACAACAACAGAAGACAAATTCGCGCTTAGAGCTTAAAGATTAGGCGCTATAAAAGTTGTCTTAATAAATAAATAAATCTTCAGGTCATCCTAACCTGTTCTCCAAGACGTTCTCCTCTACAGAGGGGGGGGGGGGGGGTGTAATTGGGAAGGCAGGGAGGAGGGAGGGAGAGAGAGGGAGGGAAACCCTCCAAAAGCTGACATGTGTCCCTGTGTCCCCGGCGTGTCCCCGGCGTCTGCCCATTAAGAGAAGTCTTCTGACTGTGTGATTAACACAGAAAGGGTTAATCATCAACTCGACCTCCTGGTGATAATTGACAGGAAAAGGGTTAATCCTTTCTATTAGCGGGGCGGGGACGAGAGAGAGAGAGAGAGAGAGAGAGAGAGAGAGAGAGAGAGAGAGAGAGAGAGAGAGAGAGAGAGAGAGAGAGAGAGAGAGAGAGAGAGAGAGAGAGAGAGAGAGAGAGAGAGAGAGAGAGAGAGATCTGAATAATGATGATTACTCCACTGACCATGATTTCACACCAGATAGCAGCCTTACAATATCCGCCCAGTCCATTTAGTCAATATGTCTGTGGCTTCTGGTGGAGTGACTGAACGTCTTCAACAATGGCTTGAATCAACATCTGTAGGTCTGTCTGTGGCTTCTGATGGAGTGACTGTACGACTTCAACAATGGCTTGAACCAACATCTTTTTCCAGGGGGGGGGGGGGGGGGGGGGGTACTTGTCCGGTGGGTACTTGTCCTAGGGGGGTAGTTGTCCTAGGGGGGTAGTTGTCCAGGGGGTGACTGTCCGGGGGTACTTGTCCGGGGGGTACTTGTCCTAGGGGGGTAGTTGTCCTAGGGGGGTAGTTGTCCAGGGGGTGACTGTCCGGGGGGGTAGTTGTCCTAGGGGGGTAGTTGTCCTAGGGGGGTAGTTGTCCTAGGGGGTTAGTTGTCCAGGGGGTGACTGTCCGGGGGTACTTGTCCGGGGGGTAACTGTTGTCCGGGAGGTAGTTGTCCTAGAACCAATTTGTTCAACTCAAATACCTTTACCTTTTGGTATTTTCTTCGTTTCTTCGTTCTTTTGCGCTGCTCTTTTATGTCTTACACCTCTTTATCTTAATAGTTGTTGTTTGTTTGTCTTGCATGATTTATTTATTACTAGCGCAACTCCGAGTACCGGTAACGCCTAGTAACGGCAACGCCTAGTAACGGTAACGCCAAGTACTGGTAACGCCGAGTACAGCAAATTTGAAGCGATTCGGTTAAGAAACGGCGGAGTTATAAGGCCCCGTTTCCCGTTGGCGCTGCTCTGAGAGTGACGCGCTCTCCCTAGTAACGGTAACGCCTTGTAACGGTAACGCCAAGTACTGGTAAGGCTGAGTACAGCAAATTTGAAGCGATTCGGTCAAAAAACGGCGGAGTTATAAGGCCCTGTTTCCCGTTGGCGCTGCTCTGAGAGTGACGCGCTCTCTCGATTTTCTTCAAATTTGCTGCCAGGCTTTGCCCCGGCCACAGCAAACGTGACAGTAAATTTGAAGCGATTCGGAAAATAAACTGCGGAGTTATTTTTCAAAGGTGAAGCGGCGTATATCGGGCGCGTTTCTGAATCGGTTTGGCACATCGATAGTCACCGTCCCCAGTCATATACCTACCAAATGTGAAGGCAATCGGTCCAGAAACACTGGAGATACGGGCGCCGAGAGGCCGGCGGATACGCGTTTCGCGCATTTGCCAAACCGCGCAAATGACACGGCCGCCTCGGTTGCCGTTGCCATCGCCCCGTTAGGGCTCACAGCAAATTTGAAGCGATTCGGTCGAAAAACGGCGGAGTTATAAGGTCCGTTTTGTGTTACAGACACACACACATTTGCCTTTTTATTATATGATGTTGATGTAAATGCGATTTGCTTTTTATTTCTTCTTTGCTGAGAATTGATCACCTTCTCATTATGTATGGTGTAGGGGTACGTCACAAGCATTTGCCTGTTGTCACCCCTCGACCTCATTGTTGTTGAATTATGTATGGTGTAGGGGTACGTCACAAGCATTTGCCTGTTGTCACCCCTCAACCTCATTGTTGTTGAATGATGTATGGTGTAGGGGTACGTCACAAGCATTTGCCTGTTGTCACCCCTCAACCTCATTGTTGTTGAATTATGTATGGTGTAGGGGTACGTCACAAGCATTTGCCTGTTGTCACCCCTCGACCTCATTGTTGTTGAATGATGTATGGTGTAGGGGTACGTCACAAGCATTTGCCTGTTGTCACCCCTCAACCTCATTGGGTTTTTTTTGGGTTTTTTTGGTTGTTGTGTGTAGGAGGTCAGAGTTGGATTTTTCCCTATGCGACCGCCTCATGAAAGGCAACGCGAGGCGAAGCCTCCCAATCCTGGGTAGTCCATAGAGTATCGTAGGGAATGAACACTTCAGCCTATAGGCTAATGTACATTTTTTTTTCATGCATTATTTGCTGACCTACTCTCTCTCTCTCTCTCTCTCTCTCTCTCTCTCTCTCTCTCTCTCCACGGAGTGGGACCGCAGTTTGGCATTCTTCTTTTTTCTTGCTTCTGTTTGGGCGAATTTCTTGCTGCTTTCTGGCAGTGCTGGACTCTGCTTTTTGTCTCTGTAGGCTAGCCTACGTTCCCGCGGCACAATTTGGCCGGCTGCGATCAGAGGGTGTGCTGAGATGTTTTCTGTTGTCTTGCTACACTGCATTAGGCCTAGGCGGTCGTCTGCTCGCGTTGGTTTTCCATTTGGGTTGGGCTCCCTCTCGCTCTCTTGCTCTCTCGAGTGCGGGCTTCGTAGGGGTTGGCTGAACGGGTGTTATCTGACTTTGTCAGTAGGCGAGGCCTACTCTTCCCACACTCACACTTCACACCATGCACTAATGTGTTCAGACCCATCAAAGTTTTCATCATCCCTCCTTGATCTTCTCTTTTTTTCAGTGTGCCTTTTTGTTTTATTTATTTGGCTGGCTGCACACCTTAATTCTCTCTCTCTCTCTCTCTCTCTCTCTCTCTCTCTCTCTCTCTCTCTCTCTCTCTCTCTCTCTCTCTCTCTCTCTCTCTCTCTCTCCCTCTGTCTCTCTCTCTCTCTCTCTCTCCTCCCCCCCCACCCCCTCTCTCTCTCTCTCTCTCTCTCTCTCTCTCTCTCTCTCTCTCTCTCTCTCTCTCTCTCATCTCTCTCTCTCTCTCTCTCTTCTTTAGCTAGAAAAATAGTAAACATTAGTGGCATACATTTATAACCATTATAAAAACCGCGTGCTGTCTAGTGATACACACACACTCGCCTTCTCTCTATCTATTTCTCTCTCTTACTTTTCTCACTTTTTCTTCCCTAATTATTCGTTAAGCAGGTGTGATCTAAGTTTTAATTCCCTTTCCCAAATCAGTTCGATTTTTTGTCTTGCGCCATATCTGTATTTGCTGATACAGAGCTTTGCTAGTGTGATGAGGTGGTTTACCACCCGCCTGTGTTTTGCTATCAAGATTGAGGGTTCGTGGTAACCTAAGATTGCTATTTGTTCAGTAATATTTATAGTCCGATTACATCTGACTTGTATTTCGTTTGCGACTTGTGACCATACCGGTTTTATTTCTTTACATTGATAAAAGAAGTGTTCGATGTAGTCTTTTTCCCCATTTCTGCAGGCATCACACGTTTCACTTTGTGCTATGCCCATCTTTTTTAATAAGATGTTTGTGGGATAAATGTTGTGCATTATTTTCCATTGGAGGACTCGGAGACGAGTTTCTTTATAAGCTGTGAAGTTTGTTTCCCATTCCTTATGGTCTAGGTTGTAATCATATTTTCGTTTCCAAAAGTTTACCGAGCATGGCTGGATTTTGGGGGTTAAATATTTTCTCAGTTCCTGTGTTGTGTATATGTGTATTGGTTTTCTATTTATGCAAATGTCTCGTATGTCTTGTTCAATGATGGTGTTGAGATCTAGAACTCCTTTTGTGCGAGCTGATTCCAAAGCACTCTTCACTGCGTTGTATTCAAATTGCCTGTGTGGTGATTGTCCCAGTTTATTTTCCATTTCTTCAAAACTAATGATTTCTAGAGTTTCTGTTAGGATGTCTTTAATTCTAGTTATTCCTCCTGTTATCCAGTCTCTAATATGCAGATTCCTGTTTTTGAATTGGAGGTTTTGATTGTTCCAAATCAGAGAGTTTTGGTGTGTCTTTTCGGGGTAGCTCTGGGGATCTCTTTGTTTAAGGTTCAGCCAGAGTTTGAGTGTTTTGACCCAAAAAGTATTGTTGTTGCCTATTCCAGTTAATTTGTGTTCAAGACAAAAGGTGTGTAATATCTCTAGTCCTTCCCAAGGTGGTCGTATTCTATGGTGGGGAATATTGTCCATTTCCCTTTATTGTGTACAATCAGTTTTACTATCCATCTTAAATATAAGGCTTCTTGGAATGTTTTCATGTCCATCATTTTAAGGCCACCCTGCTTGTACTCTTGGTTAATGACTTTGCGTTTGACTTTTTCAAAGGCTTTCCTATTGCTGGTTTTCTTCTTCCATATGAAGGAATATAAAATATGGTTTATATTATGTAGCACTCTATCTGGCAGACCAATTGATTGCATAATATAGATGAACTGAGACATAAGAAGGGTTTTTGAAACCAGAATTTTTCCCAAATATGCTTAGGTTTCTCCTGTTCCATGTATTGATTGTTCTTTTTAAAACTTCGATTCTTTGCTGCCAGTTGCGATCATTTTCAGATGCTGTTGTTTTGTTGCTGAAGTATATTCCAAGGATTTTTATTTCATCAGTCCAGGTCAAATTGTAAGGTTTATCGTCCAGGTGTTTTGTTATCCCAAGCCACATTGCTTCTGTTTTTCTGAGCGACATTCGAAGGCCCGAAATGGCAGCAAAGGCATGGAAAATTTGTAGAGCTTTTGCTAAGTCGGGTTTGTCTTTAAGGTACAGTGTTGTATCATCTGCAAATTGCTGTATTTTAATTGTTTCTAAAAATTGTTTGTGCTCAATTCTGATTCCTTTTATTTCGCTATTTCTGATTTTAATAGCTAACAGTTCTACGGCTAGAACAAATAGTAGGGGTGATAAGGGGCATCCTTGCCTAATGCCCCGTTCTATTTGAAAAGGCCTGGATATCCAATTAAAGTGATTGATGCAGCTTTCAGATTTAGACATAATAGTGAGAATCCAATGGTGAAATTCTGGACCAAAATTGAAGTGTTTTAAACTGTCTAAAATAAGTTTTTTTGATATAGTATCAAATGCTTTAGTAAAGTCTACTGCTAAGAGCAATCCTGGTAATTTTTTCCTATTAAGGTAGCTGATTATATCGTCGGTTGTTCGTAGTATAGTTGCGATGTTTCTTCCTTTTATAAACCCACACTGGTCTTCATCTACTATGCCATGTATTACAGCTTTTAGCCTGTTCGACAAAAGTTTTGTTAAAATTTTGTAGTCTGTGTTTAAAAGGGTGATAGGTCTCCAATTATTAAGACGTTCACGGCTAAGGTTTTTTCCTTTGTGTAAAAGAGTAATGATTCCTCTTTGTTGTGTTTGTGAGATGTGTCCCCGCGTGTAGGAGTATGCAAATGACTGTAATAAATTATATTTAATTTTTATCCAAAAACATTTATAAAATTCTGTAGTAAGGCCATCACACCCTGGTGCTGATCCGTTTTTCATTTCTTTTAGGGCTTGGGCTGCTTCTTTCTCACCAATGTTGCCTTCGCATGATTGTTGTGCGTGCTCATCAAGTGTAGGGTGTTGTGCCTCTGACCCTAAGAAATCATCGATATATGACTCGTGTTCGTTGAGTAGATCATCATCTTGCTTATAGAGCGTTTCATAAAATAGGACTTGTTCTTCTATAATGTCTTTTTGTTGTGTTAGTTCTCTCCCATCATCAGTTATTAATAACTTAATACTGTTATTAGCTGCTCTGTGTTTTTCCAGTGCAAAAAAATACGCGGTATTCTTTTCTCCCTCCTCTATGAATTTTGTTCGTGATCGTATCTGTGCTCCACGTGCTTTTGCTAGACTTACTATCTCCAGTTCTGTTTTGATTTGATTTTTTTCTGCCTCCAGTTGACGATTGTTCGGGAGGTTCCCAAGTAGTTTCTCTATGTCGTTAAGCTTTTTTAAAAGAATTATTTCTTTTCTTTGTTTTTCTAATGCTTTTTGCTTACTATAATCTATTGTGTGTTCTTTTATTTTGATTTTCATTAACTCCCATTTGTCATGGGGAGAGAAGTTGTTAAGTGATTCGTCTAGGTTTTCTATGAAAGCGTTCATGTCCTCTACATATTTAACATCTTTAAGTAAACTGTTATTAAATTTCCAGTAAGATGGACCTCTTTTAAAATTATGAAATTTGAGTGTCATTTCAACAGCCCTATGATCACTAAGAGGGACCGAAATAATGTCGGTATTGTCAACAAAAGTTAGCAATGATGATGACACAAAGACATAGTCTATACGCCTGGCTATGAAAGGGTTGCTTCTATGACACGTGTATTCTTTGATATCTGCATGCTGCAGACGCCATGTGTCGTGGATATCTGTATCTATGATCATTTGATTAAAGTCTTCAACTTCGTGTCTATTGTGTTTTTCGCCTGATATTATATCCAATGTATTATTTAATACAGAATTAAAGTCACCCATTATTATAACATCGGTTGTATTAGATTCATGAACATCAATTTTTCGACCCATAGAGGCAAAGAATTGCCGTTTGTCTACGTAATTGGTCGGTGCGTAAACATTCATAAAACACAAGTCCTTTCCTTCTAACTTTACTTTAACAACTAACACCCTTTCTTCTTCGTGTATGAGTTCTGCATCCTGCATTAGTTTTCTGCTCACTAACGTAACTTGCCCTTTACTGTGTTCTGTGCCTTTGGAGTAGAATAATTTTCCACCCCACTCTAGTTCCCACTGATCCGCTTCTTCTCTAGTTGTTATGTGAGTCTCTTGTAATGCTATAACATCGTAGTTTCCTTGTCTAACAAATTTAAATATCGAATATCGTTTTTTCTTATTCTTTAAACCTCTGGTGTTAATTGTAATCGCCCTGAGACGATCCATCCCGAAACATTAAGATCCTAATCGTTGATTAGTGTCTCGTTAGTCCATTGTCCGTGCGGCCGTTACCAGAAAGACACTGGGGAAGCCACGCCTCTAGGTTATGTCTGTGGCTTGCTCCGTGCCTTCCATTTGATCGTTTCCTCTCTCCTCTTGCGACGACTTTTTGGCATTCACCCTCTCCTTCTTGGGGGGAGTCTTGCGCGGTGGTGAAGGTGAGCGATTTCGTTTACTCGCTGGGGTGTGGGATCTGTTCCTACTGTCACGATGAAATGGCAGTGTGGCTTGTGTCAAACCCTGTGTAGATGGCTTAGCAGACGGCAGTGCTGTCTGCTGCTGCTGTGTAGGCCTAGTTTTATCAACTTCTGCCTCCTCGTTTGCTGGGGCGTCGCTCGCAGTATTGGATGCACTTGGCCTATTAGGCCTTTCGCCCGTTTCTTCCACCGTGTCGGGCGTGGCTTGTGGCGCGAGCTCACAAGTTGGGTCGCCCGCTTTGTGTCCGTCTCTGTAGCACTGTCTGCATTTCACTGCATTCGGGCAACTCGCGGCGAGGTGCCCTTGTTTTAAGCACTTGTTGCACACAGGGGTGCGTTGTTCTTTGTGGAATAGGCCTGCGGTGAAAATCCCGATCTTTGCCTGTTTGGGGAGAGGGCTGGCAGGTACATCAATGTATACAAATCGCCGGCCGGTCTTATAACGGCCCAGCTTTCCATTAATGTCCCGGTCCCTCTCCTCAATCACTCTCGATCTACATTTTATGGAAAGTTTCTTTTCTAAAGTTTCCGCTATATCGGAATTGGCAACAGAGAACGGCAAGTTGCTGACGAACAGTTTTGTTGCCGGAGTCTCTCTCTCGGAACCGTCGCTGTCCTTCACAATGAAAGGGTTTTTGTCTCTAGGCTGTACAGTCAGCCCCCGCAACTCAAACCCGTTTATTAATAAGTTTGTGCGTGCTTCGGTTGTTAGTGGGTACAACCTCCACAGTCCACCAATCCTTTGGGCGCCATCAATCGTTTCATAACCGGAACATTGTTCTGCTGAAGAGCACAATTCAGTCACGCTATATTCTTTCTGCTCTACAGCAGGCAAGTTTTTATTCAGCAGGAACAGGGGCGGCACGCGGTTAGGGGCCGGTGCCGCCATGTCTCTCCTTGCTGGCTGGCGTGCCAGCAAACACACACACTTTTTAGTCAATTACACTTCACATGACTGTTCCCTACATCCGTAAAAGTACACAATTGAAGAGTAAAGCACAGTCGCGAGTTGTAAGAAATGTTTACACGCCAGAGAGTTATTTATAAACGAAGAAAACCACTTTTAACATGAGACCAAATTATATGAGGCTGCTCGACTTCGAGCAGCAACCGGAAGTCCGCTCAACCTCATTGTTGTTGAATGATGTATGGTGTAG
>JAGGCT020004047.1:47500-57500 GCA_017654935.2 Phymorhynchus buccinoides
ATTGTTCCCACCATCTTTGTATCTACAAATGTCCCATATCTGTCTGTTCCAGACCGAGAGGACGTAAAACACCATTGTTCATTCTACCTAAGCACATGCACACTTCGAGCCTTCTATGTTCCTCCGTTCAAATGTTCTCGTGGTGACGTACACAGTCATCCAGCCAGGAACAAGCAGACTACATGTTCCTCCGTTCATCTGTTGTCGTGGTGACGTACACAGTCATCCAGCCAGGAACAAGCAGACTACATGTTCCTCCGTTCAAATGTTCTCGTGGTGACGTACACAGTCATCCAGCCAGGAACAAGCAGACTACATGTTCCTCCGTTCAAATGTTCTCGTGGTGACGTACACAGTCATCCAGCCAGGAACAAGCAGACTACATGTTCCTCCGTTCATCTGTTGTCGTGGTGACGTACACAGTCATCCAGCCAGGAACAAGCAGACTACATGTTCCTCCGTTCAAATGTTCTCGTGGTGACGTACACAGTCATCCAGCCAGGAACAAGCAGACTACATGTTCATCCAGCCAGAAACAAGCAGACTACATGTTCATCCAGCCAGGAACAATCAGACTACATGTTCATCCAGCCAGGAACAAGCAGACTACATGTTCATCCAGCCAAGAACAATCAGACTACATGTTCATCCAGCCAGAAACAAGCAGACTACATGTTCATCCAGCCAGGAACAATCAGACTACATGTTCATCCAGCCAGGAACAAGCAGACTACATGTTCATCCAGCCAGGAACAAGCAGACTACAAAGTCATGTACATCCAGCCAGGAACAAGCAGACTACATGTTCCTCCGTTCAAATGTTCTCGTGGTGACGTACACAGTCATCCAGCCAGGAACAAGCAGACTACATGTTCATCCAGCCAGGAACAAGCAGACTACATGTTCATCCAGCCAGGAACAATCAGACTACATGTTCATCCAGCCAGAAACAAGCAGACTACATGTTCATCCAGCCAGGAACAATCAGACTACATGTTCATCCAGCCAGGAACAAGCAGACTACATGTTCATCCAGCCAGGAACAAGCAGACTACAAAGTCATGTACATCCAGCCAGGAACAAGCAGACTACATGTTCATCCAGCCAGAAACAAGCAGACTACATGTTCATCCAGCCAGGAACAAGCAGACTACATGTTCATCCAGCCAGGAACAAGCAGACTACATGTTCATCCAGCCAGGAACAAGCAGACTACATGTTCATCCAGCCAGAAACAAGCAGACTACATGTTCATCCAGCCAGGAACAAGCAGACTACATGTTCATCCAGCCAGAAGCAAGCAGACGACATGTTCATCCAGCCAGAAACAATCAGACTACATGTTCATCCAGCCAGAAACAATCAGACTACATGTTCATCCAGCCAGAAACAATCAGACTACATGTTCATCCAGCCAGAAACAAGCAGACTACATGTTCATCCAGCCAGAAACAATCAGACTACATGTTCATCCAGCCAGAAACAAGCAGACTACATGTTCATCCAGCCAGGAACAAGCAGACTACAAAGTCATGTACATCCAACCAGGAACAAGCAGACTACATGTTAATCCAGCCAGAAACAATCAGACTACATGTTCATCCAGCCAGGAACAAGCAGACTACAAAGTCATGTACATCCAACCAGGAACAAGCAGACTACATGTTAATCCAGCCAGAAACAATCAGACTACATGTTCATCCAGCCAGGAACAAGCAGACTACATGTTCATCCAGCCAGAAACAAGCAGACTACATGTTCATCCAGCCAGGAACAAGCAGACTACATGTTCATCCAGCCAGAAACAAGCAGACTACATGTTCATCCAGCCAGGAACAAGCAGACTACATGTTCATCCAGCCAGAAACAAGCAGACTACATGTTCATCCAGCCAGGAACAAGCAGACTACATGTTAATCCAGCCAGGAACAATCAGACTACATGTTCATCCAGCCAGAAACAATCAGACTACAAAGTCATGTTCATCCAGCCAGAAACAAGCAAACTACATGTTCATCCAGCCAGGAACAAGCAGACTACATGTTAATCCAGCCAGGAACAATCAGACTACATGTTCATCCAGCCAGAAACAATCAGACTACAAAGTCATGTTCATCCAGCCAGGAACAAGCAGACTACATGTTCATCCAACCCGGAACAAGCAGACTACATGTTCATCCAGCCAGGAACAAGCAGACTATATGTTCATCCAGCCAGGAACAAGCAGACTACATGTTCATCCAACCCGGAACAAGCAGACTATAATTATGTTCATCCAGCCAGGAACAAGCAGACTACATGTTCATCCAACCCGGAACAAGCAGACTACATGTTCATCCAGCCAGGAACAAGCAGACTATATGTTCATCCAGCCAGGAACAAGCAGACTACATGTTCATCCAGCCAGAAACAATCAGACTACATGTTCATCCAGCCAGGAACAAGCAGACTACAATCATGTTCATCCAACCAGGAACAATCAGACTACAATCATGTTCATCCAATCAGGAACAAGCAAAGCCAAAGCCTTTCTCTCTGTTGGTTTCATGTTGTCAGTAGGCTTCTTAGAAGCTTGGAAGTTGTCCGTTTGGCTTTGCAGTGAGTAGCAATAAGCATCTAGTGCCTAATTTCTACCTGAGGGTGGTTGGTAGCCGGTGGGTTTATAAAACCGGGGAGGCTGGCGGTCAGTGGTGGAGTCGGCATCAAAGAACAGTTATTTGAGCCGCAGACGCCTACATCCTTCTGCAACGTCCTCAGAGAGTTGCTGGTGATCAAGGGAGCGGGGCGTGGGGCAGAACTTCGGTCCCAGATTCAGCACGTTTAGCTGGTCTTTGGTTAGGGTGATGGATGAGAAATTGACCACGTTATTAGAGGTAGATGACTTTGAGGTGTTGTTAGAAGATGGTGCTGATGACGTAGAAGTGGATTCGTTCGCAGGGAGAGTTATGCCACGTCTTCGGAATCTTCTATTTCTACGGGATGCCTGTGGGGGGAGTCTGGAGGCGTCTAGTCCTTTTTGAGCGAGTAACTTTTGAAGTTTCTTCTATCTATCTATCTATCTATCTATCTATCTATCTATCTATCTATCTATCTATCTATCTATCTATCTGTCTATCTGTTTATCTATCTGTTTATCTATCTATCTGTCTATCTATCTATCTATCTATCTATCTATCTATCTATCTATCTATCTATCTATCTATCTATCTATCTATCTGTTTATCTATCTATCTGTTTATCTATCTATCTGTTTATCTATCTATCTGTCTATCTGTCTATCTGTCTATCTGTCTATCTATCTGTCTATCTATCTGTCTATCTATCTATCTATCTATCTATCTGTCTATCTGTCTATCTATCTATCTATCTGTTTATCTATCTATCTGTTTATCTATCTATCTATTTTTCTATCTATCTATCTATCTATCTGTCTATCTATCTATCTATCTGTCTATCTATCTGTCTATCTATCTATCTATCTATCTATCTATCTATCTGTCTATCTATCTATCTATCTATCTGTCTATCTGTCTATCTATCTATCTATCTATCCGCTGTCTGTCTGTTCCTGACTATCTATTTATGTATTTATGTATATATGTATCTATATGTGTTATCACGATAGCGTTTGAACGGAGGCACTTCGGAGGCTCAAATGCTACATGCCGGTAGGAAGTTTGGATATCTAGGCCCAGTTTGGAGATGAAAGTCATTGGTCAAAGGTCAAGGTCACTGGAACCGAAAATGCTGCCGCGTTGTTTCTTGTTTCAGGTCAGTTTGTGCTATTGCTTTATTAAACTGTTTTCTTAACATCACAAACAGACAACAGAATAAATGTAAAAAAATGCACTTCCTGCTTCTGATTCTGAACTACCTTCGTTTTCACAAACTTAAAATTGGAATACCAATACCGCAATATGAAGAACCGAGACCTGAAACACGAGCCTGGGACAAAACCGCGGGGTATGAAGAGCCTCGCAAAAAGGGGCCCTTAATCGCCTCCCTTTACGAGTTAGCACACAAACTATCCCCCTTTACGAGTGAGGACAATGATCGCCTCCCCTTAGGGCGACCCGTGGAATGCTATACATGCAGCAGACGGGCGACGTTTGTTGTTCAGGGTATCTATACACACGGCAGCCTTGCGTTTGTGCGAGGCTTATGTGATGGGATGGTTTGTTGTTGCCACTCTACCTCAGTAATATACGACATGGGTTGCGCTAGGCATGCGCTGGGAAAGAGAGAGAGACAGTCAGTCAGACAGACAAATAAACACAAAAAGGAGGAAGGAACGGGAAAGACAGAACGAAAAGACACACAAACAGACAGACAGACATATGGAAGAACAACAGTGTGAAAAAAATGATGTCCTCTTGTTGTTTATCTGGCTCTATGCTGTGATGTAATGGGTGTTGTCCTGTTGTTGTTGTTGTTGTTGTTGTTGTTGTTGTTGTTGTTTATCTGGCTCTATGATGTGATGTAATGGGTGCTGTCCTGTTGTTGTTGTTGTTGTTGTTGTTGTTGTTGTTTATCTGGCTCTATGATGTGATGTAATGGGTGCTGTCCTGTTGTTGTTGTTGTTGTTTATCTGGCTCTATGATGTGATGTAATGGGTGTTGTCCTGTTGTTGTTGTTGTTGTTGTTGTTGTTGTTGTTTATCTGGCTCTATGATGTGATGTAATGGGTGCTGTCCTGTTGTTGTTGTTGTTGTTTATCTGGCTCTATGATGTGATGTAATGGGTGTTGTCTTGTTGTTGTTGTTGTTGTTGTTGTTGTTTATCTGGCTCTATGATGTGATGTAATGGGTGTTGTCCTGTTGTTGTTGTTGTTGTTGTTGTTGTTGTTTATCTGGCTCTATGCTGTGATGTAATGGGCGTTGTCCTGTTGTTGTTGTTGTTGTTGTTGTTGTTTATCTGGCTGTATGCTGTGGTGTAATGGGTGTTGTCCTGTTGGTGTTGTTGTTGTTGTTGTTGTTGTTGTTGTTGTTTATCTGGCTCTATGATGTGATGTAATGGGTGTTGTCCTGTTGTTGTTGTTGTTGTTGTTGTTGTTGTTTATCTGGCTCTATGCTGTGATGTAATGGGTGTTGTCCTGTTGTTGTTGTTGTTGTTGTTGTTGTTGTTTATCTGGCTCTATGATGTGATGTAATGGGTGTTGTCCTGTTGTTGTTGTTGTTGTTGTTGTTGTTTATCTGGCTCTATGCTGTGATGTAAAGCGTGCTGTCTGTTGTTGTTGTTGTTGTTGTTGTTGTTTATCTGGCTGTATGCTGTGATGCAATGGGTGTTGTCCTGTTGTTGTTGTTGTTGTTGTTGTTGTTGTTGTCTATCTGGCTGTATGCTGTGATGTAATGGGTGTTATCCTATTGTTGTTGTTGTTGTTGTTGTCGTTGTTGTTTATCTGGCTCTATGCTGTGATGTAATGGGTGTTGTTGTTGTTGTTGTTGTTGTTGTTTATCTGGCTCTATGCTGTGGTGTAATGGGTGTTGTCCTGTTGTTGTTGTTGTTGTTGTTGTTGTTGTTGTTGTTGTTGTTGTTGTTGTTGTTATTATTGTTTATCTGGCTCTATGCTGTGATGTAATGGGCGTTGTCCTGTTGTTGTTGTTGTTGTTGTTGTTGTTGTTTATCTGGCTCTATGCTGTGATGTAATGGGTGTTGTCCTGTTGTTGTTGTTGTTGTTGTTGTTGTTGTTGTTTATCTGGCTCTATGCTGTGATGTAATGGGTGTTGTCCTGTTGTTGTTGTTGTTGTTGTTGTTGTTTATCTGGCTCTATGCTGTGATGTAATGCGTGCTGTCTGTTGTTGTTGTTGTTGTTGTTGTTGTTGCTGCTGCTGTTGCTGTTGTTGTTGTTGTTATTATTGTTTATCTGGCTCTATGCTGTGATGTAATGGGCGTTGTCCTGTTGTTGCTGTTGTTGTTGTTGTTGTTTATCTGGCTCTATGCTGTGATGTAATGGGCGTTGTCCTGTTGTTGTTGTTGTTGTTGTTGTTTATGTGGCTCTATGCTGTGATGTAATGGGTGCTGTCCTGTTGTTGTTGTTGCTGTTGTTGTTGTTGTTGTTGTTGTTGTTGTTGTTGTTGTTGTTATTGTTGTTGTTTATCTGGCTCTATGCTGTGATGTAATGGGTGTTGTCCTGTTGTTGTTGTTGTTGTAGTTGTTGTTTATCTGGCTATATGCTGTGATGTAATGGGTGTTGTCCTATTGTTGTTGTTATTGTTGTTGTTTTTGTTATTGTTTATCTGGCTATATGCTCTGATGTAATGGGTGTTGTCCTATTGTTGTTGTTGTTGTTGTTGTTGTTGTTGTTGTTTATCTGGCTATATGCTGTGATGTAATGGGTGTTGTTCTGTTGTTGTTGTTGTTGTTGTTATTGTTTATCTGGCTATATGCTGTGATGTAATGGGTGTTGTCCTGTTGTTGTTGTTTTTGTTGTTGTTGTTATTGTTTATCTGACTCTATGCTGTGATCTAATGGGTGTTGTCCTCTTGTTGTTTTTGTTGTTGTTGTTGTTGTTGTTGTTATTGTTTATCTGGCTCTATGCTGTAATGTAATGCGTGCAGTCGGTTGTTGTTGTTGATGTTGTTGTTGTTTATCTGGCTCTATGCTGTCATGTAATCGGTGTTGTCCTGTTGTTGTTGTTGTTGTTGTTGTTGTTGTCGTTGTTTATCTGGCTCTATGCTGTGATGTAATGGGTGTTGTCTGTTGTTGTTGTTGTTGTTGTTGTTGTTGTTGTTGTTGTTGTTGTTGTTGTTGTTGTTGTTGTTTATCTGGCTCTATGCTGTGATGCAATGGGTGTTGTCTGTTGTTGTTGTTGTTGTCGTCGTCGTCGTTGTTGTTGTTGTTGTTGTTGTTGTTGTTGTTGTTGTCGTAGGGAGGGTTAATCAGGCCAGGGGGCGAAGGAGAGCGGCTATGGAGGGTTAATCAGGAGAGCGGCTATGGAGGGTTAATCAGGAGAGCGGCTATGGAGGGTTAATCAGGAGAGCGGCTATGGAGGGTTGTCACGAGTTTGTGACATTCTCATCTGAACAGACGGAGAAAGGCACCGTCTACCACTCGATTACAAAGGACCCCAAGGTCTTTCTCCTTCTTCTCACCTAAGGGAGACAACCTACTCATGAAATGCGTGCAACCCGTATCACTACTGATCTCTCGCGAGACTCCACATTCAACTTGCGACTTCATGAGCTTTAAACCGGTCGAACGTGACTCCATATTTTTCCTTCAGTTAGTCAACATCGTTTCATCGCTTCATCCTTTCTCCTTGTCATTCTTTTTCCACCTACTGATGTGTGGTGAGGGCCACGTCCCTGAAGGATCCTGTATTCAACTTTTTACCCTGCACGAGGCTTAGACGTGGGGGTAGCGAAGCTGTTGAGCTTCGGCTGAAATCGTTTTCTCTCTTCATCCTCATCGCCATCTTCACCCCCTTTTATTTGGTTCCTCATCGTCCTCCCTTCCCCGTCATCGTCCCTGGCGTTCACTGGAGTCCTGGAAGAAAGCTGTGGCCGGTCCGGAACCCCTTCCACCTGCTCGCGCTTACCTCGAGCCCTTGGCGAGACCAGAGCTGCGACTGTCTTGTGGGGAGGATTCTTCTTCTTCATTCTGCCACTTGGAAGTTTGGTCAGTAGCTGCATAAAATTAGTATTAATCCCGTTAAAAGTCGTACAACAACGCGCGCGTAACAATGTAGAATAGCTAGTTATAGGTTTGCTAACATGTGTATTTGTGTGCGTTTTCTTTGGTTCATTTTTCTTATTATTTTCTTGATTTTTGCATAAGGGGCTAAGGAACTGACTGGCTGGGTCGTGACTTGTCAGTTGGATAGGTTTTTGCCGGTTGTAGAATTTGGTACTTGAACTCGGCACATATTTTTGAATCAATGTTTTTGCTCGCCATTGTGTGTTTAGGCCGTACAAATCGTTTTTCGGTGCAAAGTGTATTTGAGTTCACAGAGATTCAGAATCCTAAATGCGTGCACGCGCGCGCATTATTCCTTGTTGCGGGATATAACTCAAGCTGCAAGTGTTCTGTTCCGAGAGCTCAACTTGTGAGCTCCATTTTTGGGCGCGGTTCGGTTTCGGAGATAGTGGGCCTCGCGGCCTATGTTTAGCCTCGCGGCCTATGTTTAGCCTCGCGGCCTATGTTTAGCCTTGCGGCCTATGTTTAGCCTCGCGGCCATCGTCCTAGCTGAATTAGGTATGAAGAGACTCTGCGGAGAGCTGGATAACAGAGGGTTATTCCAGTTGCGCCTCTAGCTATGCTGATAGGGGCTTTGTAAAGCGTTCATCCCCGTTTCTGTTTTCATTTTTGAGAGAAAGTGTCATTAATGTTTTCAAGGCTTTTTGACTTTTTGAAGTACTTTGTGGATGTCATTTTGGGGAAATACATTCTTTTCCTGTAGTTCATCCGCCTTCTGGAAGAAATGAGAATGGAAAAGACATATTTTTGGTGGTGAAATTTTATGTAATATTTTCAGAAGAATTTAAGTGTCCATTCTTGTACCTGAAAAGCTGAAATTTTTTTAGAAGAATTTAATTGTTAAGTTTTGTATTTGAAAAGCTAGAATTTTCTAAATGTATGAAGGCCTTGTTGTTCCAGAAATAGTGAAACCTTTTAGTTAATCCTTTTGATGAAATATTACCCCTAGACTGAGTCGTGTGAAAAGGATTGTAAAGAACTTGTTGTTCAGCGTTTTGGGGGTTCTTGGAGAGAACCAAGTTTAAAGAGGGTGGGTGTTTACATCCCTGAAGAGGACTGCTGGGGAATTTGTTTTTGGGGAAACACAAAACTGTTGTTACTCTGGGTGTTCAAAGCCAGGTTTTTGTTTTGTTTTTTCCTACAGTCCTGAACCTGAACCTGATCCTGTACCTGGGTACCTGTGGTCCTACATTCCTGGGTTCCTGTGGTGCCTTTGGTCGTGTTTCCCGACCTGACCTGTTGCTGCCTGGTTGTCCGCCTGGTCAACCACTTTTCTCCGTTTCCGGCTGTGAGAGGCCGCCCGCCTTTCCGTCTGGCCCCGTGTTAGGCCCGATCCGTGGGCCTGTCTGTGGGTTTGGGCCAGGCTTCGACCGTTCCTGTTGAGGAGTCTCGGGGCGACCTCTGCTGTTTCCCCTCCTCTGTTTCAGCTGCTGTAGTCTGCCCTAGGAGGGGCGTCATCTTTTCTTCTACTGACTTTAGTTTTCCCCCTGTCTTCTTCTTCCTCTTCTTCGGACGCTCTGCTGTTTGTTTTGTTGGACATCTCTTCTTCGTCTGCCCTTTCGTCGTCTTCTCTTCAATTTGTGTTTCTGCATACAAACTTTCTTTTAGTTAATTAGTTAAGTTGCCGGCTTTAGTTTATTCCTTGGACAAACTTTTGAATGCCATGTATAATATGTAATTAATTTGTTAAACGTTGAGTGTATTGAATTGTGTAAGTGTGTGTCTGCTTGATTATAATAAATAGTCTTGTTTTGTATTGTATTTCTGGTGTGCGCGTGTGCCTTCTCCTGTGAGTTTGTCTGTTTGGGCGTGCGAGACTCTCCTCGGGGTTCGCGTTTCCCTCTCCCGATCTCTGATCAAGATCGAGCGGGGGATTTCGTGACAAGGGTTAACCAGGAGAACGGCTAGGGAGGGTTAATCAGGAGAGCGGCTAAGGAGGGTTAATCAGGCCAGGGGGCGAAGTAGAGCGGCTATGGAGGGTTGATCAGGAGAGCGGCTATGGAGGGTTGATCAGGAGAGCGGCTATGGAGGGTTGATCAGGAGAGCGGCTAGGGAGGGTTGATCAGGAGAGCGGCTATGGAGGGTTAATCAGGCCAGTGGGCGAAGGAGAGCTAGGGAGGGTTGATCAGGAGAGCGGCTATGGAGGGTTGATCAGGAGAGCGGCTAGGGAGGGTTGAACAGGAGAGCGGCTATGGAGGGTTAATGAGGAGAGCGCCGGTTCCTGTTTGCTGGATGGGCGTCCTTGCTGGTGTCAATTGTATTCTTGACAACCCCTGACCAGTTGCTATGTTCACTGAGAAACCTGT
>JAGGCT020004047.1:62500-75000 GCA_017654935.2 Phymorhynchus buccinoides
ACTACTGGGAGAGCTGGACCTCGTGGAGTGAGTGCTCCCGCACCTGTGATGTGGGCGCCACCTTCCAGGAACGGAAGTGCGTCAGAAGTTACGTCACCAACACCGGATGTGAGGGAGACCGCTACCGTTATGACACGTGTAACAACCAGGTAGGACCACAATGCACAAAGTTGTCTTTTGGTTGTTCACAATAAAGTCAATAAGCTTATGTATCTTTCAAATAAATGTTTATTTGAACTGAAATATTTTGAATAGAAATGTCGTGGTCACATTAAATGGTGAAAAAGATTTGTGCTTACGGCATGAAGCATCTATGTAGTTTGTATTTTGGTCTGGGTGACAGTTTATCTGCCTCTGGTTTATTTGTCTTGTTAACATGAAGTATCAGACGTATCGCAGAGGTGTCAGTACTCTTCAATGCTGACTCAACACCAGGAATCTGATATTTGTTTTTATAAAATATGTTAATTTGTGACTTTTTTCGTGAATGTTGAAATTTAAACTCGATTCTTTCAATTTTCAACCGATTGTATGTTTTAAACGTTCAGCACAGTATGCCTTGTCAAATATGTTTAGTTTTCTCTTTATTACCGAACTGAGCTTTAACCCTTTCTGGCCCATGCCTGTCACCCAGGGTCCCAGGACTTTTTGTCGGAGCTATGCTCAGCCTACAGCAGCGCCATTCATTGCACATGTTGATTTGAACACACAGCTGTTTAACCCTTTCTCTCGCAGGCCATAGCCCCTGAATCTCAGGACTTGAGGTCAGAACAATACAACAGCACATTGCACAATATGTTGATTTGAACACACAGCTGTTTAACCCTTTCTCTCGCAGACCAGAGCCCCTGAATCTCAGGACTTGAGGTCAGAACAATACAACAGCACATTGCACAATATGTTGATTTGAACACACGGCTGTTTAACCCTTTCTCTCGCAGACCAGAGCCCCTGAATCTCAGGACTTGAGGTCAGAACAATACAACAGCACATTGCACATGTTGATTTGAACACACGGCTGTTTAACCCTTTCTCTCGCAGACCAGAGCCCCTGAATCTCAGGACTTGAGGTCAGAACAATACAACAGCACATTGCACAATATGTTGATTTGAACACACAGCTGTTTAACCCTTTCTCTCGCAGACCAGAGCCCCTGAATCTCAGGACTTGAGGTCAGAACAATGCAACAGCACATTGCACAATATGTTGATTTGAACACACAGCTGTTTAACCCTTTCTCTCGCAGACCAGAGCCCCTGAATCTCAGGACTTGAGGTCAGAATAATGCTCAGCCTGCACCAACACCAGTGATGGAGGCCAGCTGTACTGCTGATAGGAGGGATGTACCTTTTTATATCATTACGCTTTATCTGTTCCTATGCCTACCCTCCTGATTTCCATGACTTTCGATCAGATCAGTACCCAGCCTACAACAACCTTTTATGATAAATCTTTACATTGTAACTGTTCGCAGGCCTGCGTGGATCTGAGGACTTTCGATCAGATCAGTACCCAACTTACAACAACCTTTTATGATACATCTTTACATTGTAACTGTTCGCAGGCCTGCGTGGATCTGAGGACTTTCGATCATATCAGTACCCAGCTTATCAACAGTACCCAGCTTACAACAACCTTTTATGATAAATCTTTACATTGTAACTGTTCGCAGGCCTGCGTGGATCTCAGGACTTCTGGTCAGATCATTGCAATGCCTTCAGCAATGCCAGGTAGGGGGTTGTCTGTACTAATGGCTGCCCTACACTGAGGTCAGAGTCGGATCAGCGCAGTGCCTTCAGCAATGCCAGGTAGGGGGTTGTCTGTACTAATGGCTGTCCTACACTGAGGTCAGAGTCAGATCAGTGCAATGCCTTCAGCAATGTCAGGTAGTGGGTTGTCTGTACTAATGGCTGTCCTACACTGAGGTCAGAGTCAGATCAGTGCAGTGCCTTCAGCAATGCCAGGTAGTGGGTTGTCTGTACTAATGGCTGTCCTACACTGAGGTCAGAGTCAGATCAGTGCAGTGCCTTCAGCAATGCCAGGTAGGGGGTTGTCTGTACTAATGGCTGCCCTACACTGAGGTCAGAGTCAGATCAGTGCAGTGCCTTCAGCAATGTCAGGTAGTGGGTTGTCTGTACTAATGGCTGTCCTACACTGAGGTCAGAGTCAGATCAGTGCAGTGCCTTCAGCAATGCCAGGTAGTGGGTTGTCTGTACTAATGGCTGCCCTACACTGAGGTCAGTCAGATCAGCGCAGTGCCTTCAGCAATGCCAGGTAGGGGGTTGTCTGTACTAATGGCTGTCCTACACTGAGGTCAGTCAGATCAGTGCAGTGCCTTCAGCAATGCCAGGTAGGGGGTTGTCTGTACTAATGGCTGCCCTACACTGAGGTCAGAGTCAGATCAGTGCAATGCCTTCAATGGGGTTGAGTGTACTAACGGCTGTCCTACACTGAGGTCAGAGTCGGATCAGTGCAGTGCCTTCAACAATGCCAGGTAGGGGGTTGTCTGTACTAATGGCTGCCCTACACTGAGGTCAGAGTCGGATCAGTGCATTGCCTTCAACAATGCCAGGTAGGGGGTTGTCTGTACTAATGGCTGCCCTACACAGACAGTGGTGTTCCTGTCCTATTTGATATGTGAACTACAATGTGTTTGGATTATTTCCACAGGCTTCTCCTTCTGGGTCTAAGGACTTCAGGTCAGAGCAGTGTTCAGCCTACAAGTATGTCCTACACAGACAGTGATGTGTCTGTTATTGATTATTGATGTTATTACAGGCCTGGGTCTAAGGACTTCAGGTCAGAGCAGTGTTCAGCCTACAACAATGTCCTACACAGACAGTGATGTGTCTTTTATTTATTGATGTTATTACAGGCCTGTCCCCCTGGGTCTAAGGACTTCAGGTCAGAGCAGTGTTCAGCCTACAACAATGCCAGTTACGGAGGTCAGCTGTACCAGTGGCTGCCTTACACTGACAGCAACAGACCGTGCGCTCTGTACTGCATCGCCATGGGAACGAGGACTGTGGTCAGACTGGCCCCTAAGGTGCTGGATGGAACACGGTGCAGGGATGACGACGACTCCTTTGACATGTGCATCAGTGGAAAGTGCTGGGTCAGTAGTAGCTATAGCATTTAATTGGTAGAGATATCAGGCTGTACTGCATGCAGAGCTAGAGTACAAGGAGCACGCACTCTGGCCCCTAAGGTGCTGGATGGAACAGGGATGACGATGAATCCTTTGACATGTGCATCAGTGGACAGTGCTGGGTCAGTAGTAGCTATAGCATTTAATTGGTAGAGATATCAGGCTGTACTGCAGAGTACAAGAGCACGCACTCTGGCCCCTAAGGTGCTGGATGGAACAGGGATGACGATGAATCCTTTGACATGTGCATCAGTGGACAGTGCTGGGTCAGTAGTTGTTATAGCATTTAATTGGTAGAGATATCAGGCTGTACTGCAGAGTACAAGAGCACGCACTCTGGCCCCTAAGGTGCTGAATGGAAGATGGACGATGATGAATCCTTTGACATGTGCATCAGTGGACAGTGCTGGGTCAGTAGAAGAAGTATTGTATATATCTAGATATACAGCTGCACGTGTGGCTCCACTCCAGGGGACAGCAGAAGTATTGTATGTATCTAGATATACAGCTGCACGTGTGGCTCCACTCCTGGGGACAGCAGAAGTATTGTATATATCTAGATATACAACTGCATGTGTGGCTCCACTCCTGGGGACAGCAGAAATATTGTATATATCTAGATATACAGCTGCACGTGTGGCTCCACTCCAGGGGACAGCAGAAGTATTGTATATATATATATTGGACAGTCAAATTGCAGGCCGATCATGCAAACTGATGAGACCTTCTCTTAGGTCGAAACAGCTGTCTTTGCATAAGGCACTGTCCCTCCCCCATTGGGAGAAAAAGCAAATCAGCACAATTTGTTTGTTTGGGGGGTTTTGTGGTTTTTTTTAACACGGAACATTACTCAAAGTTAACGTTAACTGGTTTTGTTTCTGAGGTTCACAAATAAAGACATTGGACACAGAAAAGCTTTATCAAATCAAACTATTCTGCATTTCAAATGCACTAACTTTTCAGTCCTTCAGAGTAGGGGTACGGAGCTGGCTATTCACTGAGATTTTTCTTTCATACTATTTTTATCCTTAATTGGGATACCATCTCAGTAGTTGGCGCTCTCTAGTCATGTCTATTAGGTTTTGAAATTAAAATTTCAAAACATTATTATTTTGTTCATTTGACATAAGATTTTCATAAGATTTTTACTATTTCTGGTTTAACTTTGTGCTGGTTTGATTTATTATGGATTTTCGACTTGATGCAAGGAAGACACCATTCTCTTGTAGAATGTCTTTTTTGCTCAGGTTGGCATCCACTGGACAGTCAAATTGCAGGCCGATCATGCAAACTGATGAGACCTTCTCTTAGGTCGAAACAGCTGTCTTTGCATAAGGCACTGTCCCTCCCCCATTGGGAGAAAAAGCAAATCAGCACAATTTGTTTGTTTGGGGGGTTTTGTGGGGTTTTTTTTAACACGGAACATTACTCAAAGTTAACGTTAACTGGTTTTGTTTCTGAGGTTCACAAATAAAGACATTGGACACAGAAAAGTTTTATCAAATCAAACTATATATATAGGAGTAGGGGTACGGAGCTGGCTATTCACTGAGATTTTTCTTTCATACTATATCATATTTACTATCATCTCCCCAAGATACATAAAAGTTTGGTTAATCCCCCTGGTAGACCAATAATCTCAGGTGTAGAGGGCCCTACCGAAAAAATATATCGGCTAGTGGACAGTTGGCTTCAAAATTTTGTTAAATAACTCCCCTCCTATGTTAAAGACACGACGCGCATGCTGAATATCATTCAGGAGTGGAATGTAAAGTATGGTCCCATGGATGATGTTACACTTGTCACTATTGATGTCAGTAGTTTGCATACTAACATACCACAGCCAGAACTGCTAGAAGCAATCAAGCACTACATCAGCAAACAACCGTCACATGACATACCACCAGAGAGCACAGTTATTGAAGCAGTTCATCACATGACATACCACCAGAGAGCACAGTTATTGAAGCAGTTCATCACATGACATAGCACCAGAGAGCACAGTTATTGAAGCAGTTCATCACATGACATACCACCAGAGAGCACAGTTATTGAAGCAGTTCATCACATGACATAGCACCAGAGAGCACAGTTATTGAAGCAGTTCATCACATGACATAGCACCAGAGAGCACAGTTATTGAAGCAGTTCATCACATGACATAGCACCAGAGAGCACAGTTATTGAAGCAGTTCATCACATGACATACCACCAGAGAGCACAGTTATTGAAGCAGTTCATCACATGACATAGCACCAGAGAGCACAGTTATTGAAGCAGTTCATCACATTCTAACAAATAACGTTTTTCAGTTTGAAGACAAAATCTATAAACAGGTACATGGCACATCCATGGGGACGCCTATGGCGCCGGTGGTAGCAAATTTGTACATGGGATGGCTGGAAGAAAAACTGCTTGACAACAGCCCAATGCCCATTTCTGATGATGCATGGAAACGTTTCCTAGACGATATTTTTGTTTTATGGAGAGGAACACAAGAAGAGCTGGATCGTTTTGTAACTTACCTCAATTCGACCCATAGGACCATCAAATTCACAATGAGTTCATCTAAACAGGAAATTGCTTTTTTGGATATCTTGATTAAACTCAGGAATGGCCTGCTGCAAACTGACTTACACACCAAACCAACTGACGCACACAACTACTTGCATTACAAATCAGCACATCCACAACATTGCAAACAAAACATACCATACAGCCAGTTCTTGAGACTTAGACGTCTCCGCTCCTCAGAACAGGATTTCATGGCCCGGTGCACAGAAATGACACACTACTTCCAGGAAAGGGCATATCCCCAACACTGCATCCAACAAGGCCTAAAACGATCCCAAGACACCCCCCGCGCACAAGCACTACAATACAAAGCACAAACACCCACACAGCGCACACCGTTCATCGTAACACAGAACCCAAGAAACCCTCCCCTCAAATCATGGTTTAGGCAATACATGACCCAACTGCACACATCAAAACGAATGCAAAAGGCCATTCCCGAAACACCAGTCTTGGGTGAACGAAACTGCAAATCTTTAAGAAGCATTCTTATGCCCTCACTTCTCCCGGTTCCAACAAGTGATGTCCCAGGAATCTCTAAATGCAATAAAGGAAAATGTGTTATTTGCAAAGACCATCTTGTGCAGACCGATGTTTTTAACAGTCATTCTACCAAGGAAACTTTTAAGATTAGGTCCCGCATGACTTGTGAAACCACTAATGTTGTTTACTTGCTGTACTGTTCAGAATGCCAAAATTCGCAGTACGTAGGGGAAACCCAAAATTATCTCAAACAGAGGTTTTATCTGCACCGATCAAATATTAAACTAAAAACAGGATCCCTTGTCACTGAACAGTTTAATTTGCCTGATCGTTCCCTCTCCAACCTTCGATGTATTCCCATTGAGAAAGTCAAAGGTAACTGCCGCAAACATCGTCTAGATAGAGAACGATTTTGGATCGCAAAAATTAAAACAAGCTCCCCACATGGGCTCAATACACTGTCCTAGACAACAAAGCCAACGCTGATGCATGCACAAATCAGTAGTTATTGCTATTACCATTTTTTTTTTTAAAGGGAACATGTCTTGATTGTAATGCATGTTACTTACTTTTATCTCGTGGGGATGATTTGCTGCTGTTGGCATACTTTGGAGAAAACGTGTTTTAATACATAATTTAAATGTTTTGTAGACAACTTACCATTGTCCCTTTAATTAACTATGTATTATTGACGTGCTCTTTGAAAAAAATGTTTTAAACAGTAATTTTTATGTAACCTACTTTGCTTTTGTCAGCAAGCCCCCCCCCCCCCCTTTTTTTTTTTTTATTTTTTATTCTTTTATTCATTCCTTCTTCTTTTTCTTCTTCCCTCCACTCCTCGTCTTTCTCATTTTCCCTGCCCTCCTCCTTTCTTCTTCTTGGTTCTATCCTCCTTCCACCACCCCTTTTCTGCTTTCCCTATCTTAATCTCTCTGTATCTTACTCCTCCTTTCTTCTTCTTGGTTCTATCCTCCTTCCACCACCCCTTTTCTGCTTTCCCTATCTTAATCTCTCTTTATCTTACTCCTCCTTTCTTCTTCTTGGTTCTATCCTCCTTCCACCACCCCTTTTCTGCTTTCCCTATCTTAATCTCTCTGTATCTTACTCCTCCTTTCTTCTTCTTGGTTCTATCCTCCTTCCACCACCCCTTTTCTGCTTTCCCTATCTTAATCTCTTATCTTACTCCTCCTTTCTTCTTCTTGGTTCTATCCTCCTTCCACCACCCCTTTTCTGCTTTCCCTATCTTAATCTCTCTTTATCTTACTCCTCCTTTCTTCTTCTTGGTTCTATCCTCCTTCCATCACCCCTTTTCTGCTTTCCCTCTCTTAATCTCTTATCTTACTCCTCCTTTCTTCTTCTTGGTTCTATCCTCCTTCCACCACCCCTTTTCTGCTTTCCCTATCTTAATCTCTTATCTTACTCCTCCTTTCTTCTTCTTGGTTCTATCCTCCTTCCATCACCCCTTTTCTGCTTTCCCTATCTTAATCTCTTATCTTACTCCTCCTTTCTTCTTCTTGGTTCTATCCTCCTTCCATCACCCCTATTCTGCTTTCCCTATCTTAATCTCTTATCTTACTCCTCCTTTCTTCTTCTTGGTTCTATCCTCCTTCCACCACCCCTATTCTGCTTTCCCTATCTTAATCTCTTATCTTACTCCTCCTTTCTTCTTCTTGGTTCTATCCTCCTTCCACCACCCCTATTCTGCTTTCCCTCTCTTAATCTCTTATCTTACTCCTCCTTTCTTCTTCTTGGTTCTATCCTCCTTCCACCACCCCTATTCTGCTTTCCCTATCTTAATCTCTTATCTTACTCCTCCTTTCTTCTTCTTGGTTCTATCCTCCTTCCACCACCCCTTTTCTGCTTTCCCTATCTTAATCTCTCTTTATCTTACTCCTCCTTTCTTCTTCTTGGTTCTATCCTCCTTCCACCACCCCTTTTCTGCTTTCCCTCTCTTAATCTCTCTGTATCTTACTCCTCCTTTCTTCTTCTTGGTTCTATCCTCCTTCCATCACCCCTTTTCTGCTTTCCCTATCTTAATCTCTCTTTATCTTACTCCTCCTTTCTTCTTCTTGGTTCTATCCTCCTTCCACCACCCCTTTTCTGCTTTCCCTATCTTAATCTCTCTTTATCTTACTCCTCCTTTCTTCTTCTTGGTTCTATCCTCCTTCCATCACCCCTTTTCTGCTTTCCCTCTCTTAATCTCTTATCTTACTCCTCCTTTCTTCTTCTTGGTTCTATCCTCCTTCCACCACCCCTTTTCTGCTTTCCCTATCTTAATCTCTCTTTATCTTACTCCTCCTTTCTTCTTCTTGGTTCTATCCTCCTTCCACCACCCCTTTTCTGCTTTCCCTATCTTAATCTCTCTGTATCTTACTCCTCCTTTCTTCTTCTTGGTTCTATCCTCCTTCCATCACCCCTTTTCTGCTTTCCCTCTCTTAATCTCTTATCTTACTCCTCCTTTCTTCTTCTTGGTTCTATCCTCCTTCCACCACCCCTTTTCTGCTTTCCCTATCTTAATCTCTCTTTATCTTACTCCTCCTTTCTTCTTCTTGGTTCTGTCCTCCTTCCACCACCCCTTTTCTGCTTTCCCTATCTTAATCTCTCTGTATCTTACTCCTCCTTTCTTCTTCTTGGTTCTATCCTCCTTCCACCACCCCTTTTCTGCTTTCCCTATCTTAATCTCTCTTTATCTTACTCCTCCTTTCTTCTTCTTGGTTCTATCCTCCTTCCATCACCCCTTTTCTGCTTTCCCTATCTTAATCTCTCTGTATCTTACTCCTCCTTTCTTCTTCTTGGTTCTATCCTCCTTCCACCACCCCTTTTCTGCTTTCCCTATCTTAATCTCTCTGTATCTTACTCCTCCTTTCTTCTTCTTGGTTCTATCCTCCTTCCACCACCCCTTTTCTGCTTTCCCTATCTTAATCTCTCTGTATCTTACTCCTCCTTTCTTCTTCTTGGTTCTATCCTCCTTCCACCACCCCTTTTCTGCTTTCCCTATCTTAATCTCTCTGTATCTTACTCCTCCTTTCTTCTTCTTGGTTCTATCCTCCTTCCACCACCCCTTTTCTGCTTTCCCTATCTTAATCTCTCTTTATCTTACTCCTCTCTCACACTTTTTCCTTCCCATCTTTTTCTATCATTTTCCCTTATAGGTGTGTGTGTGTGTGTGTGTATGTGTGTGTGTGTGTGTGTGTGTGTGTGTGTGTGTGTGTGTGTGTGTGTGTGTGTGTGTGTGTGTGTGTGTGTGAGTGCAATTCAGAACATCCAACCAGCATAAATTTGTTGTTTTGGGTTTTTTTTGGTTTTATTTCAATGTGAGCTTATTTTGTTCATGCTTAAATGATTTTGCACGTGCAGCTATATAAATGTGTGTGAATTTTTTTTTTTTCTAACCTGAGTAATGTTTATGCCTTTTTACTTTTCTTGTGCGGCTCATTCCTCTGTCATTTGAGACCTTGATAAAGTGCAGTAAATACCCAGCACGAAATATTGGGACAAATATATACACTTGTGTGTTTTTTTCAAATCGGTATTGTTCTCTCTCTCTCTCTATATATATATATATATGGAGAAAGTTTTCTAGCTCAGTTTGAATGTTCACTGTGGACATTCTTTGCAGGCCAATATGCAGACTGAAGAGTCTTTCTCAAAGACGAAACAGCTGTCTTTGCATAGGCATTGTCTATCTCCCCCATTGGGAGAAAAAGTAAATCAGCACATTATTTTCTTTTATTCTTTTCACAACACTGAACAAATCGTAAAGTTAAAATTAAATTTATTGAGTTTCTTTCTTAGGTTCACAAACTGATACATTGGACACAAAAAAAGTTTTATTAAAGCAAACTATATATATAAGAGGAAAGTTTAATGGTGTGGTTGTTTTTTTCTTCTTCAATTCTTGTACGTTTATATCATACTTCGAAGAAGGAAAGCGCATCAGTCTACCTGATCCAGGCACACACCTCTACATTCCTCCTCACTGGGAGTATATTGGTGTTTACTACGATTTCTATGACCTCCCTTATTGAATCCTTCACTGGATCCACCAACATGGCATCCCATCTCTTCTACTGTCTTCGAGGGATTGTAATTTTAGAACATTATTATTTTTGTTATTTTACACAAGATTTTTACCATTTCTTTTTAATTAAGTGCTGGTTTGCTTTTATTGTGGACTTTCAATCTGGTGCAAAGAGGACAACCTTTCTCTTGGAGAAAGTTTTCCAGCTAAGTTTGCAGGCCAATATGCAGACTGAAGAGTCTTTCTCAAAGACGAAACAGCTGTCTTTGCATAGGCATTGTCTATCTCCCCCATTGGGATAAAAAGTAAATCAGCACATTATTTTCTTTTATTCTTTTCAGAACACAGAACAAATCGTAAAGTTGAAAATTAAAGTTATTGAGTTTCTTTCTTAGGTTCACAAACTGATACATTGGACACAAACAAAGTTTTATTAAAGCAAACTATATATATAAGAGGAAAGTTTAATGGTGTGGTTGTTTTTTCTTCTTCAATCCTTGTACGTTTATATATATATATGGGCATAGGGCCTTTTCATTACAAAACGTTCTGTTCAGTTTTCAGTGTTCTCTCTTTACCCTCCCCCTCCCAGGGGGAAGAGAAAAGGAGAGAGAAGGTGAGAACTGACCGGGATAAAAAGCATGTAAAGTTAAGTTATGGGTGAAGGTGAAATACGGATAAATATACAGGTAGAATGGGAATAGGGAGAAGAGAAAAGGAGGAGAGAGAAGGTGAGAACTGACCATGTATATACATGTGTTTGTCTGAGTGAGTATGCAAACATGAATAAATGGGTAGGTAGGTAAGAAAGTAAGTGGGTAGGCCAGAAGGAAGATGGATAGATAAATAGTTAAATAGTTGCACGCATACACAATTACTGCATGCACAGACACACATGCAATTATGTGAATCTAGGCGAGAGTTATTTGTACAAGAATACAGCATAATGGAATTATGTTTATCGTTCCACTTGAGGGTGATAGAGTTACTGTCCCACACAAGAACATTATTGAAAGCCATCACAAGAACCACAGTCACAATTCAGAACAGGATTCTTGTGTCAAATTGGATCATTCTGTTGAGGTCCTTCCTGGCGTTCAGGCCCTGGAAAATGGTGCCAATGTTGCACTGCCACCATGTCTCAGCTTTCAACAGGTTCTTTTCATCCCTAACGCAGTCAATCGCGAAAATCTCCAGGTGATCATGGAGCTGACCCCCTTCATGGAGGATTGTGTTCAGATGGTGGGCGACGGTGCATTTTGTGTTCTTCTGTAGTTTTGAATCTGATTTGTGGTTTGCCCACCGCAATTTGATATTTTTTGTAGACCCCACATAAACAGCGTCAGAGTGAGTCCTACACCGGATGAAGTACACAACGTTTGGGGTGGTGCATTTCAAATGCTTCCGTATCTGCCACCTCCTGCCATCCCACGGAGACCTGAACTCTTTCACTTTCAGAGAGTGACTACATGTGTCACACCGTGCGGCAGAACAGGGGTGAAATCCGGGTTCATTTTTGGGTCCATGTTGGACAAACCGCTGTGGTACAGTCGGTTTGTATATTTGTCCCAAGTTTGGCCTTTTTCTGTCTGCTGCAATCAAAGAATTGGGAGGGAATGTCTTTTCATTTTCTTGACTGGCATACAACAGATGGATGTTCCTTTTTATTATGAGGCTCTTGTTTGGAACACGGGGGTCATATGTAGTTACCCATGCTTGTTTCTTGCTTCTGTTGTTTTGCGTTCCTCTTTCACCACCGATAAGAGTCTTTCTGTCTTTGTTGGCACCCCTCTTAAGTTCCTTTCTGGCATGTGTCTTTTTCCACCCTGATGATTGGAAGTGTTCTGCATAGTCCTCAATTCTTCGTTCTAAAACACTGTCATCACTGCAGAGCATACGAAGGCGTGTTCCTACACCTGAACTCAGCCCCTTGAACACTGCCGGTGGATGGCAGCTATTTGGTGGGAGGTAGGAATGGCAGTGTTTGCTGAAAACATCTGTGGAAATTCTGCCGTCTTTGAGGGTGAGTTTGATGTCAAGATATTCTGCCTCCTGTCCTTGTTTTACCGTCCATTTAATAGAAGGTGGATGGAGGCTTTGTAGATGCTCTTCAAATCTTTCTGTCTGATCACCATCCGGTAAGATTGTTATGGCATCATCTCGGAACCTGCTCCAATCTAAGCGCTGCAGAGTTACCTGCGCTATATAAGCATTATTTAGTAGTAGTAGTATTGTAATGTTGATCACAAATATATAAGGTTGTAGTGGTGTAA
>JAGGCT020004047.1:85000-86625 GCA_017654935.2 Phymorhynchus buccinoides
GACCACTGCTAACTGTCACTGACCACTGGTCAACAACATAAAAAAATTGTTCATTTGAACTCCTAATACACTAATTAGAATTCAAACGGTAAAATTAGGCCAAAGTGACCACAGTGGTCAGGTGGTTTAGACAGGGAGAAGATAGAGAGAGAGAGAGAGGAGACGCAGAGAGAGAGAGAGAGTGGGATACTGTCCCCTACAGAGAGAGAGAGAAGAGAGAGAGAGGGGGCGGAGAGAGAGAGAGAGATGGACTGAGAGGGGGAGAGAACGAGAGAGAGGGATGGGGGAGGACGAGAGAGAGAAAGAGGCGAGAGACCCGAGAGGACATAATTTGCCCCACAGGAATCATTTGCACTAGGAATAGTCGTTAAAGCCAAGCTAATATATGATGAAAAACCTTAGTATTAATACGTTAACCCATGAAAATACTACTATTATTTTCATCAGTTAGAAGTAATACGACTAACTGCTGAAAAAAAATAGTAGTATTTTCATGGGTTATTAGTAATACTAAGGTTTGAGCGAGGGGCAGTTAGACCAGATATGTTGTGTGTAGCAGTGAGGGGCAGTGTCATACTAAATCAATGATACATATTAGTGTAGCAGTGTGACGTGTACTGTTGTGTGTAGCCGTGAGGGGTAGTGTCATACTAAGTTAGTGATACATATCAATGTAACAGTGTGACGTGTACTGTTGTGTGTAGCCGTGAGGGGTAGTGTCATACTAAGTTAGTGATACATATCAATGTAACAGTGTGACTAAGGCCTGAGATGTCGTGTGTAGCAGTGAGGGGCAGTGTCATACTAAATCAATGATACATATTAGTGTAACAGTGTGACGTGTACTGTTGTGTGTAGCCGTGAGGGGTAGTGTCATACTAAGTTAGTGATACATATTAGTGTAGCAGTGTGACGTGTACTGTCATGTGTAGCCGTGAGGGGCAGTGTCATACTAAATCAATGATACATATCAATGTAACAGTGTGACGTGTACTGTCGTGTGTAGCCGTGAGGGGCAGTGTCATACTAAATCAATGATACATATTAGTGTAACAGTGTGACGTGTACTGTTGTGTGTAGCCGTGAGGGGTAGTGTCATACTAAGTTAGTGATACATATCAATGTAACAGTGTGACTAAGGCCTGAGATGTTGTGTGTAGCAGTGAGGGGCAGTTTCATACTTAATCAATGATACATATCAATGTAACAGTGTGACTAAGGTCAGAGACGTTGTGTGTAGCAGTTAGGGGCAGTTTCATACTACATTAATGATACATATCAATATCACTGATGACCTATTAACATCAGTTTCATTTTTTTGTATCACTTTAATTTCAGTACATATGAACGTACTCACCATCGACTATAATTTATCCAACCCCCACACTAGAATCGTGACGTCACTATGTGTGTTTCAGAGCAGTGTGACCAGTGAATGGGGCAGTCAGTTCAGAGAGATGGTGTGTCGTCATGGTACTGATGACGTATTAATAGGATGACGTCCTTTTGTGAGTTTCCAGGGACAGTGTCACCTGGATGGGAGCCAAGTCCATTATATAGAATTGTTTCGTGTCGTCATGGTATGATGTACTTTATAAATATTATGTACGTCACTTCTGTTTTTC
>JAGGCT020004047.1:87125-104625 GCA_017654935.2 Phymorhynchus buccinoides
CAGACCAGATCCTGATTTTGGCGTACTCGTTTATAAACAATATACATTATTGTTTCACGTTGATTTTAGGTAACTAAAAGGAGACCAAGATCAATGAGAACGAGACAAAGAACACAAGAAAGACACCCCCCCCCCCCCTGCCCCCACCAGCCCGCCGTGGCTAGTGGTTTATTGTCGCGACTACTGGCTGGGAGGTCTTGGTTGAAAATCCAAGCAAGGCGACTCCTTCCTAGTGAGTGGCTTATGGCGCAAATGGGAAAATGATACCATAAGCCGAGCTTCAGACCGCTTAACGGGAGGCATTCTCAGAGTGTTGCTCTAATTTCAAGACAGCACTCAGATGTTCCTGTAGTTCTCGAGCCCGGTTAATGCCGGGTATATCATTATGAAAAGGAAGCGTAGAATACAGCCCTTTTCTGTTCATGCAGTCTCAGACCGATGCGGAACCCATAGCATCATCATCATCATATTCATCCGCTCTTCATTTCCATCATCTTAAAAAGAACAAAAAGTCTCAATTCTGTGGCTTTTGCATGCCCTGCGCTCATGGTGACCTCAGTTTCGTTCCAATCTATTCTATGCCTTGGTGCGTTCGGGGTCAAGCAGGGGGATCCGGTGTTCTGGGGAGCTATCGATGGACGTTTCGTGGTGGCGCCCTCGGATGAGACCTCACTCACGCTGGCACTCCGCGACTAACAAAGAATAGTGTCTCATAGGAGACTTAGTAGGTGTGTCCAGTAACATGCCACTTGAACTCAACCGAAGTTTACCGTCAGCAGAGTTGCAGTGTCTTCCTCAGTTTCTTGCCTCCTGAAACGACCTAGCATAGATTTCGCTCCCGCTTGGACTGCTGGTCTCGGACCAAGCTGGGGTGTGGCTGCAAATTGGGGGTTGGAATGAGCGCGTGAGAGCAACGCCACTGTACGCCCAGAAGATAGGACAGCCATAAAAAAAAAAAGAAGAAGAAAGAAACCCATCTCCTTAAAAAAAAGCAAAAAAACATAACCAAAGGAAGGCGTATATCGGCCTACACAGAATCAAACAGAAGTGAACGCAACCTACGCCGGGACATCTTCCGGCGGAAGCAGCTTCTGATATCGTCCAGTTTTGGCAGACTGTTATCCTTACATCGTTTTTTTGTCGTGCACCGGCGTTTTCCTGATGGTATCGTAACACTGAACAGGACACTGGACACCTTGAACATTAAGACTCACAGTTCACATCTCGATGATGGCAGGACTTTTGGCCTGGCATCCGCTTGTCCCTTGCACGGAAATGTACCTATAGGACCACACATAATACACAGGTTCATAGTCCTAAAGCAGACTGTTGGCATTAGAGCGTTTGTCATGCCCGTGCGTTTCCTGATGGTATCGTTAGCACTGGAACATGGACACCTGCACCTGGAACATTACAACAGACCCACAGGTCACTCTAGTGATGGCAGACTGTTGCATTACAGCCTTGTCGTACACGGAAAGTTTACCTATATACCAACACAGAACACACCTGGACCTATCAACACACAGAAGCCCCTAGAAGACAAAGCACATAACACACCTGGACATATCAACACACAGAGCACATCAAGAACAACAGCACAGAACACACCTGAACATATCCACAACAGAGCACACATAAATAGCAGCACAGAAAACACCTGGACATATCAACACACAGATCTACTAGAATACCAAGCCAGAACACACCTGCCATATCAAACACACAGAGCACCCTGGAATCACCAGCACAGAACACACTGGACATATCAACACACAGAGCACACCTGGAAATAACAGCACAGACACACTGGACATATCAACACACAGAGCACACCCATTGAATACAGCACAGAACACTCCTGACATAGTCAACACACAGATCACATCAAGAACACAGCACAGAACCACCTGGACATAGCAAACACACAGAGCACACCTGACTAACAGCACAGAACACACCTGTACATATCAACACACACAGAGCACACTTCAGAACAACAGCACGAACAAACCTGACTATCAACACACAGGCACACCTGGAATAACAGCACATAAACATCACCTGGACGATATCAACACACTAGCACCACCCAGAATACAGCACAGAACACACCTGACATAATCAACAACAGCAGTGCAACACCTGGAATACAGCACAGAACACAAACCCTGGACATATCAACCCACAGAGCACACCTAGAATAATACACAGAACACACCTGGACATATCAACACACAGCGCACACATGGAATAAAGCACAGACAACCACCTGGACATATCACACACATGCACAAACACTCCTGGGAATAACGCACAGAACACACCTGGACATATACCACACAGAGCACACCCATAATAGCAGCACATAACACACCTGGACATATCAACACACTGAGCCACATGGAATAACAGCACATAACACACCTGGACATATCAACACACAGAGTCCACACCCAGAATAGCAGCACAGAACACACTGGACAATCAACCACTGAGCACACCTGGAATAACAGCACATAACACACCTGGACATATCAACACACTGAGCACACATGGAATAACAGCACATAACACACCTGGACATATCAACACACAGAGCACACCTAGTCCACATGACGTGGAGCATTGTGACATTGCAGTCTCCCTCCACTGGTACCTCACTCACAGTGTTCAGTGTTCAGAGTTCTCACTCACCTAGTCCACATGACGTGGAGCATTGTGACATTGCAGTCTCCCTCCACTGGTACCTCACTCACAGTGTTCAGTGTTCAGAGTTCTCACTCACCTAGTCCACATGACGTGGAGCATTGTGACATTGCAGTCTCCCTCCACTGGTACCTCACTCACAGTGTTCAGTGTTCAGAGTTCTCACTCACCTAGTCCACATGACGTGGAGCATTGTGACATTGCAGTCTCCCTCCACTGGTACCTCACTCACAGTGTTCAGTGTTCAGAGTTCTCACTCACCTAGTCCACATGACGTGGAGCATTGTGACACCGTGCAGTCTGTCTCCTCACACGGGGACCTCACTCACAGTGTTGAAGGGTGTCACAGTATGTTCTGCATCGCAACCGATGGCCACTTATGGGAGTGGACCATGCCAGGGTGACATATTGCAGGTCGCTCCGCCATGAGTCGTGAGGGTACCCATGTTCGTGCACATTGGGCACGTGGGCAGAGTTCGCACTCACCTAGTCCACATGACTGTGGTAGCATTTCTCCTCATTCGTGACATTGGCACGTCTCCTACCACGGCTGACACTACATGCACGGCACAGCTTAAGTTATTTGTGTCATTGGGTTGGTGGTGGCAGAGTTCTCACTGCATCCCTGAGGGTTCCACATGACCGCGGGAGCTTTTTACATGGGACATGTGCCCAGGTCTACCGCCATCTTACTGGATACCTCTACTCACAGGGTGCACGTGTTCCTCCAATGCCCTATGTTCAGAGTTCTCACTCACCGAGGCGAGCCCATGTGACGTGTTCCCTTCGTTTGGTTTTTAGCTATTTCTTGGGGACATTGCCGAGCGGGCTCTCCCTACACTTGGTACCTCACCGTCACAGCATTGGGGCCTCCAGGGGTTCAGGACGGTCCGCACACGTCACCGATGTCCACACACCCCTTATGACGGGTGAATGCCCCAGTGGCTTCCATGGTGACATTGCAGTCTCCCTCCACTCTGGAAATCCCGCCTCTCTGGTTGGGGAGGTTTCTGTAGTTTCAGCCCACCGACCAGTCGTGGTCTTCCCGGTCTTTACACCACTCCCACAAAGGTACATCTGCCATTGCCTGAGACCAGCTTCAGTACTTCTCGCTCTGTCTTCTCCTGGTGCTGAGCCTACTAGTCTCCCTAGCCGCAGCGGCCATCAGTCGCCCACTCGGTCCATTCATTATACCTTCATCATCATTTCAATCATCAATCCCCAGCATCCCATGTCAGGTCTATGACCATCATCTTATGTCAATGCTAGCGTCGTCTGAGCAACCGATCATGTAGATCACACCCCATCATCTAATAATTATAATCATCGCCAGTCTTATCATCAGCATCCACTCATAATCATCATTAGCATCATAATCACTGTTCGACATCATTGTTATCGGTTGTGCTCACTCATCATCCCCATCGGCAGCATCAAATGCAACCAATCTAGATTGTGTAATCATGTGTTTGTCCTATCATTCACACCCACAAACATCACCATCTATAATTAGACCATCACTGCACGTCCATCCATCACGAACCATGTCGATATGCCATTCTGATATCATTTCATGGTGCATCATCAGCAAATCGATATCGGCGTGTCTCCCCTCCCTTCTGGGCTCGGCGTCTATTGTCATGCCCTTATTCATCAGTCACTCACCGATCATCGCTTCAGTCATTCATCCAGTCACCACACTAGACATCATTCCATGTCACCCCATCCATCTCCATCCAGTCATCCCTATCTACCGTTGAGCATTTATCATGCATCCATCGATCGTGCGATTCATCATCATCGTCAACGACCATCATCATCATTGTCAACACCCACTCATCATAATCGTCATCTTCACATCATAATTAAGTCATGCATCATCGTCGTGTCCCGTTCATGCCGTCTTTGCCCTTCGTCCAGCGTCCACCATCACATATCTATCACTCCTGCATGTCACCTAGTCACGTCGCCCATCCACTCTATCATCCACCTCATCATCATGATGCATCCATTCCATACTGGAGTGTTATCATTGCCAATCGTCCCACTGCTCCCGTCAGTCCATGCGTTCCACTGCGGTCGTCGTCCACATCATCATTGTCGTTATTCATTATTCATCATCATCCATCAACAGCACCGCAGGTCATCATCATCACTATCACCACCATGCATCATCAACACCATCAACATCATCACCATCAGCATCATCACCATCGTCGTCATCATCATCATGACCATCGTCATCACAATCATCATCATCACCATCATCACCCTCATCATCCATCATTCATCAACACCAGCATCAATTCTATTCATCACCAACCACCCACCATCCTCCTCATCATCATCATTCCTCACCACCATCATCATCATCCATCATCATCCATCCTCATTCATCATCATCACCACCAAATCATCATCATCATCATCATCATGTTCAAACTTTACAGCAGTCGTCAGGACGGCAGTCGTCCTTCATTATTCATAATTGTCGTCGTCGTCGTCGTCGTTGTCATCGTCATCACACCCATCATCATCATCATCATCACCGTCCAAAAAACATCATCATCAACAACAACATCCATCCTCATCCATCATCATCACCATCATCATCACTTTTTTCATCATCATCTTCGTCACCATCCATCATCATCATCATCATCCATCATCCTCATCAGTAAATCATCATCTCTTATCATCATCATCATACATCATCATCATCATCATCGTCATCATCATCACCATCATCATCACCACCATCATCATCATCATCATCATCATCATCATCATCATCACCACCACCATCATAATCACCACCACCATCATCACACACCACCATCATCATCACCACCATCATCATCATCATCATCATGGTCAGACTTTACAGCAGTCGTCAGGACGACGTTGGCTGTCTTCTCCAGGTCGGTGCGGCTGCTCCAGAGCTGTACAGTGGAGTGGAGTGCCCATAGTTTCAAAACTGTTGGCGTTAGACCCATATAACCATATATATTCATGATCATCATCACAGTGAAAACCCAGTGGAAGACATTTTGAAAGGGCCAATAGCACAGTGAGAGTGAGAGCTGAGGGGGCTCCGAAAACAAGTGCTCATAGTTTCAAAACCGTTGGCGTTAGACCACTACAACCTTATATATTTGTGATCAACATTACAATACTACTACTACTAAATAATGCTTATATAGCGCAGGTAACTCTGCAGCGCTTAGATTGGAGCAGGTTCCGAGATGATGCCATAACAATCTTACCGGATGGTGATCAGACAGAAAGATTTGAAGAGCATCTACAAAGCCTCCATCCACCTTCTATTAAATGGACGGTAAAACAAGGACAGGAGGCAGAATATCTTGACATCAAACTCACCCTCAAAGACGGCAGAATTTCCACAGATGTTTTCAGCAAACACTGCCATTCCTACCTCCCACCAAATAGCTGCCATCCACCGGCAGTGTTCAAGGGGCTGAGTTCAGGTGTAGGAACACGCCTTCGTATGCTCTGCAGTGATGACAGTGTTTTAGAACGAAGAATTGAGGACTATGCAGAACACTTCCAATCATCAGGGTGGAAAAAGACACATGCCAGAAAGGAACTTAAGAGGGGTGCCAACAAAGACAGAAAGACTCTTATCGGTGGTGAAAGAGGAACGCAAAACAACAGAAGCAAGAAACAAGCATGGGTAACTACATATGACCCCCGTGTTCCAAACAAGAGCCTCATAATAAAAAGGAACATCCATCTGTTGTATGCCAGTCAAGAAAATGAAAAGACATTCCCTCCCAATTCTTTGATTGCAGCAGACAGAAAAAGGCCAAACTTGGGACAAATATACAAACCGACTGTACCACAGCGGTTTGTCCAACATGGACCCAAAAATGAACCCGGATTTCACCCCTGTTCTGCCGCACGGTGTGACACATGTAGTCACTCTCTGAAAGTGAAAGAGTTCAGGTCTCCGTGGGATGGCAGGAGGTGGCAGATACGGAAGCATTTGAAATGCACCACCCCAAACGTTGTGTACTTCATCCGGTGTAGGACTCACTCTGACGCTGTTTATGTGGGGTCTACAAAAAATATCAAATTGCGGTGGGCAAACCACAAATCAGATTCAAAACTACAGAAGAACACAAAATGCACCGTCGCCCACCATCTGAACACAATCCTCCATGAAGGGGGTCAGCTCCATGATCACCTGGAGATTTTCGCGATTGACTGCGTTAGGGATGAAAAGAACCTGTTGAAAGCTGAGACATGGTGGCAGTGCAACATTGGCACCATTTTCCAGGGCCTGAACGCCAGGAAGGACCTCAACAGAATGATCCAATTTGACACAAGAATCCTGTTCTGAATTGTGACTGTGGTTCTTGTGATGGCTTTCAATAATGTTCTTGTGTGGGACAGTAACTCTATCACCCTCAAGTGGAACGATAAACATAATTCCATTATGCTGTATTCTTGTACAAATAACTCTCGCCTAGATTCACATAATTGCATGTGTGTCTGTGCATGCAGTAATTGTGTATGCGTGCAACTATTTAACTATTTATCTATCCATCTTCCTTCTGGCCTACCCACTTACTTTCTTACCTACCTACCCATTTATTCATGTTTGCATACTCACTCAGACAAACACATGTATATACATGGTCAGTTCTCACCTTCTCTCTCCTCCTTTTCTCTTCTCCCTATTCCCATTCTACCTGTATATTTATCCGTATTTCACCTTCTCCCATAACTTAACTTTACATGCTTTTTATCCCGGTCAGTTCTCACCTTCTCTCTCCTTTTCTCTTCCCCCTGGGAGGGGGAGGGTAAAGAGAGAACACTGAAAACTGAACAGAACGTTTTGTAATGAAAAGGCCCTATGCCCATATATATATATATATAAACGTACAAGGATTGAAGAAGAAAAAACAACCACACCATTAAACTTTCCTCTTATATATAGTTTGCTTTAATAAAACTTTGTTTGTGTCCAATGTATCAGTTTGTGAACCTAAGAAAGAAACTCAATAACTTTATTTTCAACTTTACGATTTGTTCAGTGTTGTGAAAAGAATAAAAGAAAATAATGTGCTGATTTACTTTTTATCCCAATGGGGGAGATAGACAATGCCTATGCAAAGACAGCTGTTTCGTCTTTGAGAAAGACTCTTCAGTCTGCATATTGGCCTGCAAACTTAGCTGGAAAACTTTCTCCAAGAGAAAGGTTGTCCTCTTTGCACCAGATTGAAAGTCCACAATAAAAGCAAACCAGCACTTAATTAAAAAGAAATGGTAAAAATCTTGTGTAAAATAACAAAAATAATAATGTTCTAAAATTACAATCCCTCGAAGAGAGTAGAAGAGATGGGATGCCATGTTGGTGGATCCAGTGAAGGATTCAATAAGGGAGGTCATAGAAATCGTAGTAAACACCAACATACTCCCGGTGAGGAGGAATGTAGAGGTGTGTGCCTGGATCAGGTAGACTGATGCGCTTTCCTTCTTCGAAGTATGATATAAACGTACAAGAATTGAAGAAGAAAAAACAACCACACCATTAAACTTTCCTCTTATATATATAGTTTGCTTTAATAAAACTTTTTTGTGTCCAATGTATCAGTTTGTGAACCTAAGAAAGAAACTCAATAACTTTAATTTTAACTTTACGATTTGTTCAGTGTTGTGAAAAGAATAAAAGAAAATAAATGTGCTGATTTACTTTTTCTCCCAATGGGGGAGATAGACAATGCCTATGCAAAGACAGCTGTTTCGTCTTTGAGAAAGACTCTTCAGTCTGCATATTGGCCTGCAAAGAATGTCCACAGTGAACATTCAAACTGAGCTAGAAAACTTTCTCCATATATATATATATATATAGAGAGAGAGAGAACAATACCGATTTGAAAAAAACACACAAGTGTATATATTTGTCCCAATATTTCGTGCTGGGTATTTACTGCACTTTATCAAGGTCTCAAATGACAGAGGAATGAGCCGCACAAGAAAAGTAAAAAGGCATAAACATTACTCAGGTTAGAAAAAAAAAAAATTCACACACATTTATATAGCTGCACGTGCAAAATCATTTAAGCATGAACAAAATAAGCTCACATTGAAATAAAACCAAAAAAAACCCAAAACAACAAATTTATGCTGGTTGGATGTTCTGAATTGCACTCACACACACACACACACACACACATACACACACACACACACACACACACACACACACACACACACACACACATACACACACACACACACACACCTATAAGGGAAAATGATAGAAAAAGATGGGAAGGAAAAAGTGTGAGAGAGGAGTAAGATAAAGAGAGATTAAGATAGGGAAAGCAGAAAAGGGGTGGTGGAAGGAGGATAGAACCAAGAAGAAGAAAGGAGGAGTAAGATACAGAGAGATTAAGATAGGGAAAGCAGAAAAGGGGTGGTGGAAGGAGGATAGAACCAAGAAGAAGAAAGGAGGAGTAAGATACAGAGAGATTAAGATAGGGAAAGCAGAAAAGGGGTGGTGGAAGGAGGATAGAACCAAGAAGAAGAAAGGAGGAGTAAGATACAGAGAGATTAAGATAGGGAAAGCAGAAAAGGGGTGGTGGAAGGAGGATAGAACCAAGAAGAAGAAAGGAGGAGTAAGATACAGAGAGATTAAGATAGGGAAAGCAGAAAAGGGGTGATGGAAGGAGGATAGAACCAAGAAGAAGAAAGGAGGAGTAAGATACAGAGAGATTAAGATAGGGAAAGCAGAAAAGGGGTGGTGGAAGGAGGATAGAACCAAGAAGAAGAAAGGAGGAGTAAGATACAGAGAGATTAAGATAGGGAAAGCAGAAAAGGGGTGGTGGAAGGAGGACAGAACCAAGAAGAAGAAAGGAGGAGTAAGATAAAGAGAGATTAAGATAGGGAAAGCAGAAAAGGGGTGGTGGAAGGAGGATAGAACCAAGAAGAAGAAAGGAGGAGTAAGATAAGAGATTAAGAGAGGGAAAGCAGAAAAGGGGTGATGGAAGGAGGATAGAACCAAGAAGAAGAAAGGAGGAGTAAGATACAGAGAGATTAAGATAGGGAAAGCAGAAAAGGGGTGGTGGAAGGAGGATAGAACCAAGAAGAAGAAAGGAGGAGTAAGATAAAGAGAGATTAAGATAGGGAAAGCAGAAAAGGGGTGGTGGAAGGAGGATAGAACCAAGAAGAAGAAAGGAGGAGTAAGATAAGAGATTAAGAGAGGGAAAGCAGAAAAGGGGTGATGGAAGGAGGATAGAACCAAGAAGAAGAAAGGAGGAGTAAGATAAAGAGAGATTAAGATAGGGAAAGCAGAAAAGGGGTGGTGGAAGGAGGATAGAACCAAGAAGAAGAAAGGAGGAGTAAGATAAAGAGAGATTAAGATAGGGAAAGCAGAAAAGGGGTGATGGAAGGAGGATAGAACCAAGAAGAAGAAAGGAGGAGTAAGATACAGAGAGATTAAGAGAGGGAAAGCAGAAAAGGGGTGGTGGAAGGAGGATAGAACCAAGAAGAAGAAAGGAGGAGTAAGATAAAGAGAGATTAAGATAGGGAAAGCAGAAAAGGGGTGGTGGAAGGAGGATAGAACCAAGAAGAAGAAAGGAGGAGTAAGATAAGAGATTAAGATAGGGAAAGCAGAATAGGGGTGGTGGAAGGAGGATAGAACCAAGAAGAAGAAAGGAGGAGTAAGATAAGAGATTAAGAGAGGGAAAGCAGAATAGGGGTGGTGGAAGGAGGATAGAACCAAGAAGAAGAAAGGAGGAGTAAGATAAGAGATTAAGATAGGGAAAGCAGAATAGGGGTGGTGGAAGGAGGATAGAACCAAGAAGAAGAAAGGAGGAGTAAGATAAGAGATTAAGATAGGGAAAGCAGAATAGGGGTGATGGAAGGAGGATAGAACCAAGAAGAAGAAAGGAGGAGTAAGATAAGAGATTAAGATAGGGAAAGCAGAAAAGGGGTGATGGAAGGAGGATAGAACCAAGAAGAAGAAAGGAGGAGTAAGATAAGAGATTAAGATAGGGAAAGCAGAAAAGGGGTGGTGGAAGGAGGATAGAACCAAGAAGAAGAAAGGAGGAGTAAGATAAGAGATTAAGAGAGGGAAAGCAGAAAAGGGGTGATGGAAGGAGGATAGAACCAAGAAGAAGAAAGGAGGAGTAAGATAAAGAGAGATTAAGATAGGGAAAGCAGAAAAGGGGTGGTGGAAGGAGGATAGAACCAAGAAGAAGAAAGGAGGAGTAAGATAAGAGATTAAGATAGGGAAAGCAGAAAAGGGGTGGTGGAAGGAGGATAGAACCAAGAAGAAGAAAGGAGGAGTAAGATACAGAGAGATTAAGATAGGGAAAGCAGAAAAGGGGTGGTGGAAGGAGGATAGAACCAAGAAGAAGAAAGGAGGAGTAAGATACAGAGAGATTAAGATAGGGAAAGCAGAAAAGGGGTGGTGGAAGGAGGATAGAACCAAGAAGAAGAAAGGAGGAGTAAGATACAGAGAGATTAAGATAGGGAAAGCAGAAAAGGGGTGGTGGAAGGAGGATAGAACCAAGAAGAAGAAAGGAGGAGGGCAGGGAAAATGAGAAAGACGAGGAGTGGAGGGAAGAAGAAAAAGAAGAAGGAATGAATAAAAGAATTAAAAAAAAAAAGGGGGGGGGGGGGGGGGGGGCTTGCTGACAAAAGCAAAGTAGGTTACATAAAAATTACTGTTTAAAACATTTTTTTCAAAGAGCACGTCAATAATACATAGTTAATTAAAGGGACAATGGTAAGTTGTCTACAAAACATTTAAATTATGTATTAAAACACGTTTTCTCCAAAGTATGCCAACAGCAGCAAATCATCCCCACGAGATAAAAGTAAGTAACATGCATTACAATCAAGACATGTTCCCTTTAAAAAAAAAAATGGTAATAGCAATAACTACTGATTTGTGCATGCATCAGCGTTGGCTTTGTTGTCTAGGACAGTGTATTGAGCCCATGTGGGGAGCTTGTTTTAATTTTTGCGATCCAAAATCGTTCTCTATCTAGACGATGTTTGCGGCAGTTACCTTTGACTTTCTCAATGGGAATACATCGAAGGTTGGAGAGGGAACGATCAGGCAAATTAAACTGTTCAGTGACAAGGGATCCTGTTTTTAGTTTAATATTTGATCGGTGCAGATAAAACCTCTGTTTGAGATAATTTTGGGTTTCCCCTACGTACTGCGAATTTTGGCATTCTGAACAGTACAGCAAGTAAACAACATTAGTGGTTTCACAAGTCATGCGGGACCTAATCTTAAAAGTTTCCTTGGTAGAATGACTGTTAAAAACATCGGTCTGCACAAGATGGTCTTTGCAAATAACACATTTTCCTTTATTGCATTTAGAGATTCCTGGGACATCACTTGTTGGAACCGGGAGAAGTGAGGGCATAAGAATGCTTCTTAAAGATTTGCAGTTTCGTTCACCCAAGACTGGTGTTTCGGGAATGGCCTTTTGCATTCGTTTTGATGTGTGCAGTTGGGTCATGTATTGCCTAAACCATGATTTGAGGGGAGGGTTTCTTGGGTTCTGTGTTACGATGAACGGTGTGCGCTGTGTGGGTGTTTGTGCTTTGTATTGTAGTGCTTGTGCGCGGGGGGTGTCTTGGGATCGTTTTAGGCCTTGTTGGATGCAGTGTTGGGGATATGCCCTTTCCTGGAAGTAGTGTGTCATTTCTGTGCACCGGGCCATGAAATCCTGTTCTGAGGAGCGGAGACGTCTAAGTCTCAAGAACTGGCTGTATGGTATGTTTTGTTTGCAATGTTGTGGATGTGCTGATTTGTAATGCAAGTAGTTGTGTGCGTCAGTTGGTTTGGTGTGTAAGTCAGTTTGCAGCAGGCCATTCCTGAGTTTAATCAAGATATCCAAAAAAGCAATTTCCTGTTTAGATGAACTCATTGTGAATTTGATGGTCCTATGGGTCGAATTGAGGTAAGTTACAAAACGATCCAGCTCTTCTTGTGTTCCTCTCCATAAAACAAAAATATCGTCTAGGAAACGTTTCCATGCATCATCAGAAATGGGCATTGGGCTGTTGTCAAGCAGTTTTTCTTCCAGCCATCCCATGTACAAATTTGCTACCACCGGCGCCATAGGCGTCCCCATGGATGTGCCATGTACCTGTTTATAGATTTTGTCTTCAAACTGAAAAACGTTATTTGTTAGAATGTGATGAACTGCTTCAATAACTGTGCTCTCTGGTGCTATGTCATGTGATGAACTGCTTCAATAACTGTGCTCTCTGGTGGTATGTCATGTGATGAACTGCTTCAATAACTGTGCTCTCTGGTGCTATGTCATGTGATGAACTGCTTCAATAACTGTGCTCTCTGGTGCTATGTCATGTGATGAACTGCTTCAATAACTGTGCTCTCTGGTGCTATGTCATGTGATGAACTGCTTCAATAACTGTGCTCTCTGGTGGTATGTCATGTGATGAACTGCTTCAATAACTGTGCTCTCTGGTGCTATGTCATGTGATGAACTGCTTCAATAACTGTGCTCTCTGGTGGTATGTCATGTGATGAACTGCTTCAATAACTGTGCTCTCTGGTGGTATGTCATGTGACGGTTGTTTGCTGATGTAGTGCTTGATTGCTTCTAGCAGTTCTGGCTGTGGTATGTTAGTATGCAAACTACTGACATCAATAGTGACAAGTGTAACATCATCCATGGGACCATACTTTACATTCCACTCCTGAATGATATTCAGCATGCGCGTCGTGTCTTTAACATAGGAGGGGAGTTATTTAACAAAATTTTGAAGCCAACTGTCCACTAGCCGATATATTTTTTCGGTAGGGCCCTCTACACCTGAGATTATTGGTCTACCAGGGGGATTAACCAAACTTTTATGTATCTTGGGGAGATGATAGTAAATATGATATAGTATGAAAGAAAAATCTCAGTGAATAGCCAGCTCCGTACCCCTACTCCTATATATATAGTTTGATTTGATAAAACTTTTCTGTGTCCAATGTCTTTATTTGTGAACCTCAGAAACAAAACCAGTTAACGTTAACTTTGAGTAATGTTCCGTGTTAAAAAAACCCACAAAACCCCCCAAACAAACAAATTGTGCTGATTTGCTTTTTCTCCCAATGGGGGAGGGACAGTGCCTTATGCAAAGACAGCTGTTTCGACCTAAGAGAAGGTCTCATCAGTTTGCATGATCGGCCTGCAATTTGACTGTCCAGTGGATGCCAACCTGAGCAAAAAAGACATTCTACAAGAGAATGGTGTCTTCCTTGCATCAAATCGAAAATCCATAATAAATCAAACCAGCACAAAGTTAAACCAGAAATAGTAAAAATCTTATGAAAATCTTATGTCAAATGAACAAAATAATAATGTTTTGAAATTTTAATTTCAAAACCTAATAGACATGACTAGAGAGCGCCAACTACTGAGATGGTATCCCAATTAAGGATAAAAATAGTATGAAAGAAAAATCTCAGTGAATAGCCAGCTCCGTACCCCTACTCTGAAGGACTGAAAAGTTAGTGCATTTGAAATGCAGAATAGTTTGCTTTGATAAAGCTTTTCTGTGTCCAATGTCTTTATTTGTGAACCTCAGAAACAAAACCAGTTAACGTTAACTTTGAGTAATGTTCCGTGTTAAAAAAAAACCACAAAACCCCCCAAACAAACAAATTGTGCTGATTTGCTTTTTCTCCCAATGGGGGAGGGACAGTGCCTTATGCAAAGACAGCTGTTTCGACCTAAGAGAAGGTCTCATCAGTTTGCATGATCGGCCTGCAATTTGACTGTCCAATATATATATATACAATACTTCTGCTGTCCCCTGGAGTGGAGCCACACGTGCAGCTGTATATCTAGATATATACAATATTTCTGCTGTCCCCAGGAGTGGAGCCACACATGCAGTTGTATATCTAGATATATACAATACTTCTGCTGTCCCCAGGAGTGGAGCCACACGTGCAGCTGTATATCTAGATACATACAATACTTCTGCTGTCCCCTGGAGTGGAGCCACACGTGCAGCTGTATATCTAGATATATACAATACTTCTTCTACTGACCCAGCACTGTCCACTGATGCACATGTCAAAGGATTCATCATCGTCCATCTTCCATTCAGCACCTTAGGGGCCAGAGTGCGTGCTCTTGTACTCTGCAGTACAGCCTGATATCTCTACCAATTAAATGCTATAACAACTACTGACCCAGCACTGTCCACTGATGCACATGTCAAAGGATTCATCGTCATCCCTGTTCCATCCAGCACCTTAGGGGCCAGAGTGCGTGCTCTTGTACTCTGCAGTACAGCCTGATATCTCTACCAATTAAATGCTATAGCTACTACTGACCCAGCACTGTCCACTGATGCACATGTCAAAGGATTCATCGTCATCCCTGTTCCATCCAGCACCTTAGGGGCCAGAGTGCGTGCTCCTTGTACTCTAGCTCTGCATGCAGTACAGCCTGATATCTCTACCAATTAAATGCTATAGCTACTACTGACCCAGCACTTTCCACTGATGCACATGTCAAAGGAGTCGTCGTCATCCCTGCACCGTGTTCCATCCAGCACCTTAGGGGCCAGTCTGACCACAGTCCTCGTTCCCATGGCGATGCAGTACAGAGCGCACGGTCTGTTGCTGTCAGTGTAAGGCAGCCACTGGTACAGCTGACCTCCGTAACTGGCATTGTTGTAGGCTGAACACTGCTCTGACCTGAAGTCCTTAGACCCAGGGGGACAGGCCTGTAATAACATCAATAAATAAAAGACACATCACTGTCTGTGTAGGACATTGTTGTAGGCTGAACACTGCTCTGACCTGAAGTCCTTAGACCCAGGCCTGTAATAACATCAATAATCAATAACAGACACATCACTGTCTGTGTAGGACATACTTGTAGGCTGAACACTGCTCTGACCTGAAGTCCTTAGACCCAGAAGGAGAAGCCTGTGGAAATAATCCAAACACATTGTAGTTCACATATCAAATAGGACAGGAACACCACTGTCTGTGTAGGGCAGCCATTAGTACAGACAACCCCCTACCTGGCATTGTTGAAGGCAATGCACTGATCCGACTCTGACCTCAGTGTAGGGCAGCCATTAGTACAGACAACCCCCTACCTGGCATTGTTGAAGGCACTGCACTGATCCGACTCTGACCTCAGTGTAGGACAGCCGTTAGTACACTCAACCCCATTGAAGGCATTGCACTGATCTGACTCTGACCTCAGTGTAGGGCAGCCATTAGTACAGACAACCCCCTACCTGGCATTGCTGAAGGCACTGCACTGATCTGACTGACCTCAGTGTAGGACAGCCATTAGTACAGACAACCCCCTACCTGGCATTGCTGAAGGCACTGCGCTGATCTGACTGACCTCAGTGTAGGGCAGCCATTAGTACAGACAACCCACTACCTGGCATTGCTGAAGGCACTGCACTGATCTGACTCTGACCTCAGTGTAGGACAGCCATTAGTACAGACAACCCACTACCTGACATTGCTGAAGGCACTGCACTGATCTGACTCTGACCTCAGTGTAGGGCAGCCATTAGTACAGACAACCCCCTACCTGGCATTGCTGAAGGCACTGCACTGATCTGACTCTGACCTCAGTGTAGGACAGCCATTAGTACAGACAACCCACTACCTGGCATTGCTGAAGGCACTGCACTGATCTGACTCTGACCTCAGTGTAGGACAGCCATTAGTACAGACAACCCACTACCTGACATTGCTGAAGGCATTGCACTGATCTGACTCTGACCTCAGTGTAGGACAGCCATTAGTACAGACAACCCCCTACCTGGCATTGCTGAAGGCACTGCGCTGATCCGACTCTGACCTCAGTGTAGGGCAGCCATTAGTACAGACAACCCCCTACCTGGCATTGCTGAAGGCATTGCAATGATCTGACCAGAAGTCCTGAGATCCACGCAGGCCTGCGAACAGTTACAATGTAAAGATTTATCATAAAAGGTTGTTGTAAGCTGGGTACTGATATGATCGAAAGTCCTCAGATCCACGCAGGCCTGCGAACAGTTACAATGTAAAGATGTATCATAAAAGGTTGTTGTAAGTTGGGTACTGATCTGATCGAAAGTCCTCAGATCCACGCAGGCCTGCGAACAGTTACAATGTAAAGATTTATCATAAAAGGTTGTTGTAGGCTGGGTACTGATCTGATCGAAAGTCATGGAAATCAGGAGGGTAGGCATAGGAACAGATAAAGCGTAATGATATAAAAAGGTACATCCCTCCTATCAGCAGTACAGCTGGCCTCCATCACTGGTGTTGGTGCAGGCTGAGCATTATTCTGACCTCAAGTCCTGAGATTCAGGGGCTCTGGTCTGCGAGAGAAAGGGTTAAACAGCTGTGTGTTCAAATCAACATATTGTGCAATGTGCTGTTGCATTGTTCTGACCTCAAGTCCTGAGATTCAGGGGCTCTGGTCTGCGAGAGAAAGGGTTAAACAGCTGTGTGTTCAAATCAACATATTGTGCAATGTGCTGTTGTATTGTTCTGACCTCAAGTCCTGAGATTCAGGGGCTCTGGTCTGCGAGAGAAAGGGTTAAACAGCCGTGTGTTCAAATCAACATGTGCAATGTGCTGTTGTATTGTTCTGACCTCAAGTCCTGAGATTCAGGGGCTCTGGTCTGCGAGAGAAAGGGTTAAACAGCCGTGTGTTCAAATCAACATATTGTGCAATGTGCTGTTGTATTGTTCTGACCTCAAGTCCTGAGATTCAGGGGCTCTGGTCTGCGAGAGAAAGGGTTAAAC
>JAGGCT020004047.1:114625-127125 GCA_017654935.2 Phymorhynchus buccinoides
TCGTGGAGTGAGTGCTCCCGCACCTGTGATGTGGGCGCCACCTTCCAGGAACGGAAGTGCGTCAGAAGTTACGTCACCAACACCGGATGTGAGGGAGACCGCTACCGTTATGACACGTGTAACAACCAGGTAGGACCACAATGCACAAAGTTGTCTTTTGGTTGTTCACAATAAAGTCAATAAGCTTATGTATCTTTCAAATAAATGTTTATTTGAACTGAAATATTTTGAATAGAAATGTCGTGGTCACATTAAATGGTGAAAAAGATTTGTGCTTACGGCATGAAGCATCTATGTAGTTTGTATTTTGGTCTGGGTGACAGTTTATCTGCCTCTGGTTTATTTGTCTTGTTAACATGAAGTATCAGACGTATCGCAGAGGTGTCAGTACTCTTCAATGCTGACTCAACACCAGGAATCTGATATTTGTTTTTATAAAATATGTTAATTTGTGACTTTTTTCGTGAATGTTGAAATTTAAACTCGATTCTTTCAATTTTCAACCGATTGTATGTTTTAAACGTTCAGCACAGTATGCCTTGTCAAATATGTTTAGTTTTCTCTTTATTACCGAACTGAGCTTTAACCCTTTCTGGCCCATGCCTGTCACCCAGGGTCCCAGGACTTTTTGTCGGAGCTATGCTCAGCCTACAGCAGCGCCATTCATTGCACATGTTGATTTGAACACACAGCTGTTTAACCCTTTCTCTCGCAGGCCATAGCCCCTGAATCTCAGGACTTGAGGTCAGAACAATACAACAGCACATTGCACAATATGTTGATTTGAACACACAGCTGTTTAACCCTTTCTCTCGCAGACCAGAGCCCCTGAATCTCAGGACTTGAGGTCAGAACAATACAACAGCACATTGCACAATATGTTGATTTGAACACACGGCTGTTTAACCCTTTCTCTCGCAGACCAGAGCCCCTGAATCTCAGGACTTGAGGTCAGAACAATACAACAGCACATTGCACATGTTGATTTGAACACACGGCTGTTTAACCCTTTCTCTCGCAGACCAGAGCCCCTGAATCTCAGGACTTGAGGTCAGAACAATACAACAGCACATTGCACAATATGTTGATTTGAACACACAGCTGTTTAACCCTTTCTCTCGCAGACCAGAGCCCCTGAATCTCAGGACTTGAGGTCAGAACAATGCAACAGCACATTGCACAATATGTTGATTTGAACACACAGCTGTTTAACCCTTTCTCTCGCAGACCAGAGCCCCTGAATCTCAGGACTTGAGGTCAGAATAATGCTCAGCCTGCACCAACACCAGTGATGGAGGCCAGCTGTACTGCTGATAGGAGGGATGTACCTTTTTATATCATTACGCTTTATCTGTTCCTATGCCTACCCTCCTGATTTCCATGACTTTCGATCAGATCAGTACCCAGCCTACAACAACCTTTTATGATAAATCTTTACATTGTAACTGTTCGCAGGCCTGCGTGGATCTGAGGACTTTCGATCAGATCAGTACCCAACTTACAACAACCTTTTATGATACATCTTTACATTGTAACTGTTCGCAGGCCTGCGTGGATCTGAGGACTTTCGATCATATCAGTACCCAGCTTACAACAACCTTTTATGATAAATCTTTACATTGTAACTGTTCGCAGGCCTGCGTGGATCTCAGGACTTCTGGTCAGATCATTGCAATGCCTTCAGCAATGCCAGGTAGGGGGTTGTCTGTACTAATGGCTGCCCTACACTGAGGTCAGAGTCGGATCAGCGCAGTGCCTTCAGCAATGCCAGGTAGGGGGTTGTCTGTACTAATGGCTGTCCTACACTGAGGTCAGAGTCAGATCAGTGCAGTGCCTTCAGCAATGTCAGGTAGTGGGTTGTCTGTACTAATGGCTGTCCTACACTGAGGTCAGAGTCAGATCAGTGCAGTGCCTTCAGCAATGCCAGGTAGTGGGTTGTCTGTACTAATGGCTGTCCTACACTGAGGTCAGTGCAGTCAGATCAGTGCAGTGCCTTCAGCAATGTCAGGTAGGGGGTTGTCTGTACTAATGGCTGTCCTACACTGAGGTCAGAGTCAGATCAGTGCAGTGCCTTCAGCAATGTCAGGTAGTGGGTTGTCTGTACTAATGGCTGTCCTACACTGAGGTCAGAGTCAGATCAGTGCAGTGCCTTCAGCAATGCCAGGTAGTGGGTTGTCTGTACTAATGGCTGCCCTACACTGAGGTCAGTCAGATCAGCGCAGTGCCTTCAGCAATGCCAGGTAGTGGGTTGTCTGTACTAATGGCTGTCCTACACTGAGGTCAGTCAGATCAGTGCAGTGCCTTCAGCAATGCCAGGTAGGGGGTTGTCTGTACTAATGGCTGCCCTACACTGAGGTCAGAGTCAGATCAGTGCAATGCCTTCAATGGGGTTGAGTGTACTAACGGCTGTCCTACACTGAGGTCAGAGTCGGATCAGTGCAGTGCCTTCAACAATGCCAGGTAGGGGGTTGTCTGTACTAATGGCTGCCCTACACTGAGGTCAGAGTCGGATCAGTGCATTGCCTTCAACAATGCCAGGTAGGGGGTTGTCTGTACTAATGGCTGCCCTACACAGACAGTGGTGTTCCTGTCCTATTTGATATGTGAACTACAATGTGTTTGGATTATTTCCACAGGCTTCTCCTTCTGGGTCTAAGGACTTCAGGTCAGAGCAGTGTTCAGCCTACAAGTATGTCCTACACAGACAGTGATGTGTCTGTTATTGATTATTGATGTTATTACAGGCCTGGGTCTAAGGACTTCAGGTCAGAGCAGTGTTCAGCCTACAACAATGTCCTACACAGACAGTGATGTGTCTTTTATTTATTGATGTTATTACAGGCCTGTCCCCCTGGGTCTAAGGACTTCAGGTCAGAGCAGTGTTCAGCCTACAACAATGCCAGTTACGGAGGTCAGCTGTACCAGTGGCTGCCTTACACTGACAGCAACAGACCGTGCGCTCTGTACTGCATCGCCATGGGAACGAGGACTGTGGTCAGACTGGCCCCTAAGGTGCTGGATGGAACACGGTGCAGGGATGACGACGACTCCTTTGACATGTGCATCAGTGGAAAGTGCTGGGTCAGTAGTAGCTATAGCATTTAATTGGTAGAGATATCAGGCTGTACTGCATGCAGAGCTAGAGTACAAGGAGCACGCACTCTGGCCCCTAAGGTGCTGGATGGAACAGGGATGACGATGAATCCTTTGACATGTGCATCAGTGGACAGTGCTGGGTCAGTAGTAGCTATAGCATTTAATTGGTAGAGATATCAGGCTGTACTGCAGAGTACAAGAGCACGCACTCTGGCCCCTAAGGTGCTGGATGGAACAGGGATGACGATGAATCCTTTGACATGTGCATCAGTGGACAGTGCTGGGTCAGTAGTTGTTATAGCATTTAATTGGTAGAGATATCAGGCTGTACTGCAGAGTACAAGAGCACGCACTCTGGCCCCTAAGGTGCTGAATGGAAGATGGACGATGATGAATCCTTTGACATGTGCATCAGTGGACAGTGCTGGGTCAGTAGAAGAAGTATTGTATATATCTAGATATACAGCTGCACGTGTGGCTCCACTCCAGGGGACAGCAGAAGTATTGTATGTATCTAGATATACAGCTGCACGTGTGGCTCCACTCCTGGGGACAGCAGAAGTATTGTATATATCTAGATATACAACTGCATGTGTGGCTCCACTCCTGGGGACAGCAGAAATATTGTATATATCTAGATATACAGCTGCACGTGTGGCTCCACTCCAGGGGACAGCAGAAGTATTGTATATATATATATTGGACAGTCAAATTGCAGGCCGATCATGCAAACTGATGAGACCTTCTCTTAGGTCGAAACAGCTGTCTTTGCATAAGGCACTGTCCCTCCCCCATTGGGAGAAAAAGCAAATCAGCACAATTTGTTTGTTTGGGGGGTTTTGTGGTTTTTTTTAACACGGAACATTACTCAAAGTTAACGTTAACTGGTTTTGTTTCTGAGGTTCACAAATAAAGACATTGGACACAGAAAAGCTTTATCAAATCAAACTATTCTGCATTTCAAATGCACTAACTTTTCAGTCCTTCAGAGTAGGGGTACGGAGCTGGCTATTCACTGAGATTTTTCTTTCATACTATTTTTATCCTTAATTTGGATACCATCTCAGTAGTTGGCCCTCTCTAGTCATGTCTATTAGTTTTTTGAAATTAAAATTTCAGAACATTATTATTTTGTTCATTTGACATAAGATTTTCATAAGATTTTTACTATTTCTGGTTTAACTTTGTGCTGGTTTGATTTATTATGGATATTTTCGACTTGATGCAAGGAAGACACCATTCTCTTGTAGAATGTCTTTTTTTGCTCAGGTTGGCATCCACTGGACAGTCAAATTGCAGGCCGATCATGCAAACTGATGAGACCTTCTCTTAGGTCGAAACAGCTGTCTTTGCATAAGGCACTGTCCCTCCCCCATTGGGAGAAAAAGCAAATCAGCACAATTTGTTTGTTTGGGGGGTTTTGTGGTTTTTTTTAACACGGAACATTACTCAAAGTTAACGTTAACTGGTTTTGTTTCTGAGGTTCACAAATAAAGACATTGGACACAGAAAAGTTTTATCAAATCAAACTATATATATAGGAGTAGGGGTACGGAGCTGGCTATTCACTGAGATTTTTCTTTCATACTATATCATATTTACTATCATCTCCCCAAGATACATAAAAGTTTGGTTAATCCCCCTGGTAGACCAATAATCTCAGGTGTAGAGGGCCCTACCGAAAAAATATATCGGCTAGTGGACAGTTGGCTTCAAAATTTTGTTAAATAACTCCCCTCCTATGTTAAAGACACGACGCGCATGCTGAATATCATTCAGGAGTGGAATGTAAAGTATGGTCCCATGGATGATGTTACACTTGTCACTATTGATGTCAGTAGTTTGCATACTAACATACCACAGCCAGAACTGCTAGAAGCAATCAAGCACTACATCAGCAAACAACCGTCACATGACATACCACCAGAGAGCACAGTTATTGAAGCAGTTCATCACATGACATACCACCAGAGAGCACAGTTATTGAAGCAGTTCATCACATGACATAGCACCAGAGAGCACAGTTATTGAAGCAGTTCATCACATGACATACCACCAGAGAGCACAGTTATTGAAGCAGTTCATCACATGACATAGCACCAGAGAGCACAGTTATTGAAGCAGTTCATCACATGACATAGCACCAGAGAGCACAGTTATTGAAGCAGTTCATCACATGACATAGCACCAGAGAGCACAGTTATTGAAGCAGTTCATCACATGACATACCACCAGAGAGCACAGTTATTGAAGCAGTTCATCACATGACATAGCACCAGAGAGCACAGTTATTGAAGCAGTTCATCACATTCTAACAAATAACGTTTTTCAGTTTGAAGACAAAATCTATAAACAGGTACATGGCACATCCATGGGGACGCCTATGGCGCCGGTGGTAGCAAATTTGTACATGGGATGGCTGGAAGAAAAACTGCTTGACAACAGCCCAATGCCCATTTCTGATGATGCATGGAAACGTTTCCTAGACGATATTTTTGTTTTATGGAGAGGAACACAAGAAGAGCTGGATCGTTTTGTAACTTACCTCAATTCGACCCATAGGACCATCAAATTCACAATGAGTTCATCTAAACAGGAAATTGCTTTTTTGGATATCTTGATTAAACTCAGGAATGGCCTGCTGCAAACTGACTTACACACCAAACCAACTGACGCACACAACTACTTGCATTACAAATCAGCACATCCACAACATTGCAAACAAAACATACCATACAGCCAGTTCTTGAGACTTAGACGTCTCCGCTCCTCAGAACAGGATTTCATGGCCCGGTGCACAGAAATGACACACTACTTCCAGGAAAGGGCATATCCCCAACACTGCATCCAACAAGGCCTAAAACGATCCCAAGACACCCCCCGCGCACAAGCACTACAATACAAAGCACAAACACCCACACAGCGCACACCGTTCATCGTAACACAGAACCCAAGAAACCCTCCCCTCAAATCATGGTTTAGGCAATACATGACCCAACTGCACACATCAAAACGAATGCAAAAGGCCATTCCCGAAACACCAGTCTTGGGTGAACGAAACTGCAAATCTTTAAGAAGCATTCTTATGCCCTCACTTCTCCCGGTTCCAACAAGTGATGTCCCAGGAATCTCTAAATGCAATAAAGGAAAATGTGTTATTTGCAAAGACCATCTTGTGCAGACCGATGTTTTTAACAGTCATTCTACCAAGGAAACTTTTAAGATTAGGTCCCGCATGACTTGTGAAACCACTAATGTTGTTTACTTGCTGTACTGTTCAGAATGCCAAAATTCGCAGTACGTAGGGGAAACCCAAAATTATCTCAAACAGAGGTTTTATCTGCACCGATCAAATATTAAACTAAAAACAGGATCCCTTGTCACTGAACAGTTTAATTTGCCTGATCGTTCCCTCTCCAACCTTCGATGTATTCCCATTGAGAAAGTCAAAGGTAACTGCCGCAAACATCGTCTAGATAGAGAACGATTTTGGATCGCAAAAATTAAAACAAGCTCCCCACATGGGCTCAATACACTGTCCTAGACAACAAAGCCAACGCTGATGCATGCACAAATCAGTAGTTATTGCTATTACCATTTTTTTTTTTAAAGGGAACATGTCTTGATTGTAATGCATGTTACTTACTTTTATCTCGTGGGGATGATTTGCTGCTGTTGGCATACTTTGGAGAAAACGTGTTTTAATACATAATTTAAATGTTTTGTAGACAACTTACCATTGTCCCTTTAATTAACTATGTATTATTGACGTGCTCTTTGAAAAAAATGTTTTAAACAGTAATTTTTATGTAACAGCCTACTTTGCTTTTGTCAGCAAAGCCCCCCCCCCCCCCCCTTTTTTTTTATTTTTTATTCTTTTATTCATTCCTTCTTCTTTTTCTTCTTCCCTCCACTCCTCGTCTTTCTCATTTTCCCTGCCCTCCTCCTTTCTTCTTCTTGGTTCTATCCTCCTTCCACCACCCCTTTTCTGCTTTCCCTATCTTAATCTCTCTGTATCTTACTCCTCCTTTCTTCTTCTTGGTTCTATCCTCCTTCCACCACCCCTTTTCTGCTTTCCCTATCTTAATCTCTCTTTATCTTACTCCTCCTTTCTTCTTCTTGGTTCTATCCTCCTTCCACCACCCCTTTTCTGCTTTCCCTATCTTAATCTCTCTGTATCTTACTCCTCCTTTCTTCTTCTTGGTTCTATCCTCCTTCCACCACCCCTTTTCTGCTTTCCCTATCTTAATCTCTTATCTTACTCCTCCTTTCTTCTTCTTGGTTCTATCCTCCTTCCACCACCCCTTTTCTGCTTTCCCTATCTTAATCTCTCTTTATCTTACTCCTCCTTTCTTCTTCTTGGTTCTATCCTCCTTCCATCACCCCTTTTCTGCTTTCCCTCTCTTAATCTCTTATCTTACTCCTCCTTTCTTCTTCTTGGTTCTATCCTCCTTCCACCACCCCTTTTCTGCTTTCCCTATCTTAATCTCTTATCTTACTCCTCCTTTCTTCTTCTTGGTTCTATCCTCCTTCCATCACCCCTTTTCTGCTTTCCCTATCTTAATCTCTTATCTTACTCCTCCTTTCTTCTTCTTGGTTCTATCCTCCTTCCATCACCCCTATTCTGCTTTCCCTATCTTAATCTCTTATCTTACTCCTCCTTTCTTCTTCTTGGTTCTATCCTCCTTCCACCACCCCTATTCTGCTTTCCCTATCTTAATCTCTTATCTTACTCCTCCTTTCTTCTTCTTGGTTCTATCCTCCTTCCACCACCCCTATTCTGCTTTCCCTATCTTAATCTCTTATCTTACTCCTCCTTTCTTCTTCTTGGTTCTATCCTCCTTCCACCACCCCTATTCTGCTTTCCCTATCTTAATCTCTTATCTTACTCCTCCTTTCTTCTTCTTGGTTCTATCCTCCTTCCACCACCCCTTTTCTGCTTTCCCTATCTTAATCTCTCTTTATCTTACTCCTCCTTTCTTCTTCTTGGTTCTATCCTCCTTCCATCACCCCTTTTCTGCTTTCCCTCTCTTAATCTCTCTGTATCTTACTCCTCCTTTCTTCTTCTTGGTTCTATCCTCCTTCCATCACCCCTTTTCTGCTTTCCCTATCTTAATCTCTCTTTATCTTACTCCTCCTTTCTTCTTCTTGGTTCTATCCTCCTTCCACCACCCCTTTTCTGCTTTCCCTATCTTAATCTCTCTTTATCTTACTCCTCCTTTCTTCTTCTTGGTTCTATCCTCCTTCCATCACCCCTTTTCTGCTTTCCCTCTCTTAATCTCTTATCTTACTCCTCCTTTCTTCTTCTTGGTTCTATCCTCCTTCCACCACCCCTTTTCTGCTTTCCCTATCTTAATCTCTCTTTATCTTACTCCTCCTTTCTTCTTCTTGGTTCTATCCTCCTTCCACCACCCCTTTTCTGCTTTCCCTATCTTAATCTCTCTGTATCTTACTCCTCCTTTCTTCTTCTTGGTTCTATCCTCCTTCCATCACCCCTTTTCTGCTTTCCCTCTCTTAATCTCTTATCTTACTCCTCCTTTCTTCTTCTTGGTTCTATCCTCCTTCCACCACCCCTTTTCTGCTTTCCCTATCTTAATCTCTCTTTATCTTACTCCTCCTTTCTTCTTCTTGGTTCTGTCCTCCTTCCACCACCCCTTTTCTGCTTTCCCTATCTTAATCTCTCTGTATCTTACTCCTCCTTTCTTCTTCTTGGTTCTATCCTCCTTCCACCACCCCTTTTCTGCTTTCCCTATCTTAATCTCTCTTATCTTACTCCTCCTTTCTTCTTCTTGGTTCTATCCTCCTTCCATCACCCCTTTTCTGCTTTCCCTATCTTAATCTCTCTTTATCTTACTCCTCCTTTCTTCTTCTTGGTTCTATCCTCCTTCCACCACCCCTTTTCTGCTTTCCCTATCTTAATCTCTCTGTATCTTACTCCTCCTTTCTTCTTCTTGGTTCTATCCTCCTTCCACCACCCCTTTTCTGCTTTCCCTATCTTAATCTCTCTGTATCTTACTCCTCCTTTCTTCTTCTTGGTTCTATCCTCCTTCCACCACCCCTTTTCTGCTTTCCCTATCTTAATCTCTCTGTATCTTACTCCTCCTTTCTTCTTCTTGGTTCTATCCTCCTTCCACCACCCCTTTTCTGCTTTCCCTATCTTAATCTCTCTTTATCTTACTCCTCTCTCACACTTTTTCCTTCCCATCTTTTTCTATCATTTTCCCTTATAGGTGTGTGTGTGTGTGTGTGTATGTGTGTGTGTGTGTGTGTGTGTGTGTGTGTGTGTGTGTGTGTGTGTGTGTGTGTGTGTGTGTGTGTGTGTGTGAGTGCAATTCAGAACATCCAACCAGCATAAATTTGTTGTTTTGGGTTTTTTTTGGTTTTATTTCAATGTGAGCTTATTTTGTTCATGCTTAAATGATTTTGCACGTGCAGCTATATAAATGTGTGTGAATTTTTTTTTTTTCTAACCTGAGTAATGTTTATGCCTTTTTACTTTTCTTGTGCGGCTCATTCCTCTGTCATTTGAGACCTTGATAAAGTGCAGTAAATACCCAGCACGAAATATTGGGACAAATATATACACTTGTGTGTTTTTTCAAATCGGTATTGTTCTCTCTCTCTCTATATATATATATATATATGGAGAAAGTTTTCTAGCTCAGTTTGAATGTTCACTGTGGACATTCTTTGCAGGCCGATATGCAGACTGAAGAGTCTTTCTCAAAGACGAAACAGCTGTCTTTGCATAGGCATTGTCTATCTCCCCCATTGGGAGAAAAAGTAAATCAGCACATTATTTTCTTTTATTCTTTTCACAACACTGAACAAATCGTAAAAGTTAAAATTAAAGTTGTTGAGTTTCTTTCTTAGGTTCACAAACTGATACATTGGACACAAACAGTTTTATTAAAGCAAACTATATATAAGAGGAAAGTTTAATGGTGTGGTTGTTTTTTCTTCTTCAATTCTTGTACGTTTATATCATACTTCGAAGAAGGAAAGCGCATCAGTCTACCTGATCCAGGCACACACCTCTACATTCCTCCTCACCGGGAGTATGTTGGTGTTTACTACGATTTCTATGACCTCCCTTATTGAATCCTTCACTGGATCCACCAACATGGCATCCCATCTCTTCTACTCTCTTCGAGGGATTGTAATTTTAGAACATTATTATTTTTGTTATTTTACACAAGATTTTTACCATTTCTTTTTAATTAAGTGCTGGTTTGCTTTTATTGTGGACTTTCAATCTGGTGCAAAGAGGACAACCTTTCTCTTGGAGAAAGTTTTCTAGCTCAGTTTGCAGGCCAATATGCAGACTGAAGAGTCTTTCTCAAAGACGAAACAGCTGTCTTTGCATAGGCATTGTCTATCTCCCCCCCATTGGGATAAAAAGTAAATCAGCACATTATTTTCTTTTATTCTTTTCACAACACTGAACAAATCGTAAAGTTAAAAATAAAGTTATTGAGTTTCTTTCTTAGGTTCACAAACTGATACATTGGACACAAACAAAGTTTTATTAAAGCAAACTATATATATAAGAGGAAAGTTTAATGGTGTGGTTGTTTTTTCTTCTTCAATCCTTGTACGTTTATATATATATATATATGGGCATAGGGCCTTTTCATTACAAAACGTTCTGTTCAGTTTTCAGTGTTCTCTCTTTACCCTCCCCCTCCCAGGGGGAAGAGAAAAGGAGAGAGAAGGTGAGAACTGACCGGGATAAAAAGCATGTAAAGTTAAGTTATGGGTGAAGGTGAAATACGGATAAATATACAGGTAGAATGGGAATAGGGAGAAGAGAAAAGGAGGAGAGAGAAGGTGAGAACTGACCATGTATATACATGTGTTTGTCTGAGTGAGTATGCAAACATGAATAAATGGGTAGGTAGGTAAGAAAGTAAGTGGGTAGGCCAGAAGGAAGATGGATAGATAAATAGTTAAATAGTTGCACGCATACACAATTACTGCATGCACAGACACACATGCAATTATGTGAATCTAGGCGAGAGTTATTTGTACAAGAATACAGCATAATGGAATTATGTTTATCGTTCCACTTGAGGGTGATAGAGTTACTGTCCCACACAAGAACATTATTGAAAGCCATCACAAGAACCACAGTCACAATTCAGAACAGGATTCTTGTGTCAAATTGGATCATTCTGTTGAGGTCCTTCCTGGCGTTCAGGCCCTGGAAAATGGTGCCAATGTTGCACTGCCACCATGTCTCAGCTTTCAACAGGTTCTTTTCATCCCTAACGCAGTCAATCGCGAAAATCTCCAGGTGATCATGGAGCTGACCCCCTTCATGGAGGATTGTGTTCAGATGGTGGGCGACGGTGCATTTTGTGTTCTTCTGTAGTTTTGAATCTGATTTGTGGTTTGCCCACCGCAATTTGATATTTTTTGTAGACCCCACATAAACAGCGTCAGAGTGAGTCCTACACCGGATGAAGTACACAACGTTTGGGGTGGTGCATTTCAAATGCTTCCGTATCTGCCACCTCCTGCCATCCCACGGAGACCTGAACTCTTTCACTTTCAGAGAGTGACTACATGTGTCACACCGTGCGGCAGAACAGGGGTGAAATCCGGGTTCATTTTTGGGTCCATGTTGGACAAACCGCTGTGGTACAGTCGGTTTGTATATTTGTCCCAAGTTTGGCCTTTTTCTGTCTGCTGCAATCAAAGAATTGGGAGGGAATGTCTTTTCATTTTCTTGACTGGCATACAACAGATGGATGTTCCTTTTTATTATGAGGCTCTTGTTTGGAACACGGGGGTCATATGTAGTTACCCATGCTTGTTTCTTGCTTCTGTTGTTTTGCGTTCCTCTTTCACCACCGATAAGAGTCTTTCTGTCTTTGTTGGCACCCCTCTTAAGTTCCTTTCTGGCATGTGTCTTTTTCCACCCTGATGATTGGAAGTGTTCTGCATAGTCCTCAATTCTTCGTTCTAAAACACTGTCATCACTGCAGAGCATACGAAGGCGTGTTCCTACACCTGAACTCAGCCCCTTGAACACTGCCGGTGGATGGCAGCTATTTGGTGGGAGGTAGGAATGGCAGTGTTTGCTGAAAACATCTGTGGAAATTCTGCCGTCTTTGAGGGTGAGTTTGATGTCAAGATATTCTGCCTCCTGTCCTTGTTTTACCGTCCATTTAATAGAAGGTGGATGGAGGCTTTGTAGATGCTCTTCAAATCTTTCTGTCTGATCACCATCCGGTAAGATTGTTATGGCATCATCTCGGAACCTGCTCCAATCTAAGCGCTGCAGAGTTACCTGCGCTATATAAGCATTATTTAGTAGTAGTAGTATTGTAATGTTGATCACAAATATATAAGGTTGTAGTGGTCTAACGCCAACGGTTTTGAAACTATGAGCACTTGTT